>SJYG01001542.1:73249-86531 GCA_006410535.1 Litocranius walleri
AAGTAACACTGTCAAAATGACCATACTATCCAAGGCAATCTACATATTCAATGCAACCCTTATCAAATTAACAATGACATATTTCATAAAACAAAGAAAAACTTAATTTCTACCAAAATACAAAAGACTCTGATATCTAAAATGATCTTGAGAAAGAAGAACAGAGCTGGAGGAATCACATTCCCTGACTTCAGACTATACTACAAACTGACGGTTAACAAAGTGAAAGTGAAGGCGCTCAGTTGTGTCCAACTCTTTGTGACCCCATCAACTGTAGACTACCAGGTTCCTCCGTCCATGGGATTTTCCAGGCAAGAATACTGAAGTGGGTTGCCATTTCCTTCTCCAGCAGATCTTCCTGACCCAGGGACTGAACCTGGGTCTCCTGCATTGTAGGCAGATGGCTTTACCGTCTGAGCCACCAGGGAAGTGGTATGATGATGGCACAAAACAGAAACACAGATCAGTAGAACAGGACAGAAAACCCAGAAATAAATCAATTTACTTAATTATTCTATAACAAAGGAGGAAAGAACATAGAATGAAGAAGACTCTTTAATAAGTGATGCTAGGATAAACGGATAGTTACATGAAAAACAATGAAATTACAATATTCTCTAACACCACATACAAAAATAAACACAAAATGTGTGAAACATCTAAATGCAAGACCAGATAATATAAAATTCATAGTGGAAAACAAATGCAAAACACTGAAATAAATGTCAGCAAAATTTTTTTGAATCTACCTCTTAGAGGCATAGTAATAAAAGCAAAATCAAACAAATTAGACCTAATTAAATTTAAAACCTTTTAGAAAAGCAAAGGAAAACAAAAAAAGAACAAAAATTCAACTTCTGGACTAGGAGACTATATATGCAAATGATGCTATCTATAAGGGATTTATTTCCAAAATATACAAACAGTTCATACAGCTAAATATCAAAACAAACAAACAAACAACCCAATCAAAAACTGGGCAGAAGATCAAAACAGATACTTCTCCAAAGGAGACAAACATATGGCCAACAGTCACCTGAAAAGCTGTTTGACGTCTCTACTTATGAGAGAAATGCAAATCAAAACCACAAAAATGTATCATCTCACACTGGTCAGAATGACCACCATCAAAAAGTCTACAAACAATAAATGCTTGCAAGGGTGTGGAGAAAAGAGAACCCTCCTACACTGTTGGAAGGAACATAAATTGGTACTGCCACTTTGGAGAATAGCATGGAGGTTCCATAAAGAACTAAAAATACAGCTATCACAGGAATCAGCAACTCCAGTCCTGGGCATATATCCAGAAAGGTTGAAAACTAATTCAAAATGATACAGGCACCCCATGTTTTTAGCAACAAAATTTATACCAGTCAAAACACAGCAGCAACCTAAATGTTCACTGACAAAGGGATAAAGAATATGTGGTACATATATACAAGGGAATATTGTGAAATGAAAGTAGCTCAGCTGTGTCCAACTCTTTGAGACCCCATGACCTGCAGATGCCAGACTCACCTGTCCATGAAATTCTCCAGGCAAGAACACTGGAGTGGGTTGCCGCCTCCACAGCATAAAACACAATGAAGTAATGCCTTTTGCAGCAATACAGACAGACTTAGAGATTATTCTAAGTGAAATCAGACAGAGAAAGTCAAATATCATAGGATATTATATGTTGAACTGAAATAAATGATACAAATGAACTTATTTACAAAATAAACCCACCAGAATAAAAAACAAACTAATGGTGACCAAAGAGAATAGTACAGGACGGTGATAGGGGCAGGAAAGGGAGAGATAAATTAGAAGTCTGAATATTTACAAACTAATGTATATACAAAATAGATAAAACAACAAGAACCTACCATGTAGCTCAGGGAACTATATTGAGTATCTTGTAAACTGCTGTATACCTGAAACACAACATTGTAAATTTACTTAAAAAGTGGAGAAGGAAATGGCACCCCACTCCAGTATTCTTGCCTGGAGAATCCCACGAACAGAGGAGCCTGGTGGGCTGCCATCTATGGGGTCGCACAGAGTCAGACACAGCTGAAGCGACTTGGCATGCATGCATTGGAGAAGGAAATGGCAACCCACGCTAGTGTTTTTGCCTGGAGAATCCCAGGGACAGAGGAGCTTGGTCGGCTGCCGTCTGTGGGGTCACACAGAGTCAGACATGACTGACGTGACTTAGCAACAGCAGAAGCAGCATACCTAAAAACAATGGTTAAAACAAAAACAAAAACACCTCTTGCAGAGATGTTCAAAAGATGTTTCACAAGGGTATAAAAACTACTAAAAGGGGGAAGCAGTCTATGAAACAAGACATGTTGACAAAACAATACCCACCAGCAAAAGAATTTATTTGAAACATTATCTTAAACTACAGACAAAAATGAACTCAAAACGGTTGAAAGACCTAAACCTAAGTCCCAAATATATAAAACTCCTAGAAGTAAATGTGCAAGAAATGTTTCTGGAAATTGGACCCACAAATGATTTACCAGATATAACACCAAAGGTGCAGGCCACAAAATAAAACCAGATATCAATCAATTGAACTATATCAAAATTATAAACTACTCTGCTTTAAAGTGCAGGGAGTTTGAAAAGACAATCCACAGTAGAAGAGAAAATATGTGGAAATCATACATCTGATAGCAAGTGAGAACAAAGAATATATAAAGAATTTTAAGAGGGACTGATCACCAGTTCCACCATAGGGACCATTCCCCAGTCAACCATCCAATGCATTGCAAATACAAAACAGAAACACTAGGAGTAACACAGAAATTTGAACTCAATGATAAAATAAAAAAATACCTACAATGCACAGAACAACAGTGCACCCAATAGCCCCATAGATATGAGAATGTGAACTTGGACAAACGTTTCCTGGGATAAATTCCCATACCATTTACAGAGGCTAAAATATATGGTTCTTGATACACATCAACAACACTGTCATGGTGCCCTTGACAGTGTCTCCAAAGACAGAAATAACCTGGAAAGATGTATCCGGCTCTTGTGATACTTTCTCTCTCATAATCCTAGAACATACTGACCACTCTACTGGATAGCTTCAAGTGGTGACTTTGTACAGAGCAAGAAAATAACATTAGGAATAGTGTCTCCATCACAGTTTTCTGTTACCTACTAAATCCACTACACAGAGACTCACCAGAGGCTGCCAATTAAACATAGGTGGATTATCAGAGCAAGGAAACCAGATAAAATTTCAGACTCTCAGGAATATATTTCAAAGAAACTGAAGAGATAAAATGATACAAAGTAAGGAGAATGGAACATTAGGAACATTTGACATTCCCAGACTGGGTAGAGCAGCACAAGAGTAAAACTAATACAACATGAAGGTCAGACATTACAGCATCTTGAGATGGGACCATGCGCTCGACCTACAGATGGCAAGCTAAGAGCCTGCAAGATTCACATATGCTCCCCTCGTAGGATCTAGGATCAAAAAGACGATCTCTCTACCCACTCTTACATTTTCCTAAGTAACAACCACAGAGGATCCAATCCACCAACTTGTCCCACTCCTAAACAGAAAAATACAGCCCTTTTGAGATAATCGTTTTTCTTTATATGTTGTATTTTTGGCTACTTTTACATCACTTCCCACTGTCCAGAGCTTTTTCTCAGGCTCCAATGTGGAGATAATATTCAGATCAGGAACAGAAATTCTGGGACTCCCCTGGTGATCCAGCAGTTAAGATTCTGCATTTCCAATGCAGGGGGTGCGGGTTTGATACTTAGTCAGAGAACTAAGATCCCACCTGAAGAATGTTGCAGCCAAAAAAAAGTAAACAAGCAAGTGAAAACAAACAAATAGATATTCAGCGTTATCAGAACAAAGAAATCTAAAGTGCTGTGGATTTTTTCAAACAATGAACAAAAGGAAGAAAATAGGAAATCGGGTTTTTTGGTATTTTTTTTTTTAACATTTGCCAGTGAGCTTTGTACATAATTAAGCTCTGGGACAACCTCAGATATGACATGAAACAGACACAGCATCTGAAGAGGGTCAGTTTAACCTTCCGAAGCTGTCATGCCCCAGTCACCAGAACTCTCAGATGAAAGACATCAGGGCCTCCCGAGAAGCACACAGGGAAAATGCAGATACCCAAGGGCAGCTCTAGAAGGAAGTCATCCTCACCCAGGGAGAGCAGGTTCCTGTAGGTCTCCAGCATCACATCCCTGTACAAGGCTCTCTGAGCAGGGTCCAGGAATTCCCACTCCTCCTGAGAGAATTCAATGGCCACATCCTCAGAGGTCAGTCGTTCCTGAAATAAAAAAACATGTCACCAAAAGGACCATGAAAAGTTCTCATTTTCATGCAAAAGAGAAAGGCTAGTAAGGCATATGGATCGACTTGGTTGACACATGTGTTCTAAGAGATCCATGCAGGGGTATCTGGAGAAATTATGGATCTATAATTTTAATTTCTTTGCTAAGACCTTATGAGATCCCCCAATTAATATGGATTTTTCATCATTGTTCAAAATCCATGAAATATATAAAAATAAAGCTCAACACTGTCTTGGCTATACAGAAG
This sequence comes from Litocranius walleri, assembly GCA_006410535.1. NCBI lineage: Eukaryota > Metazoa > Chordata > Mammalia > Artiodactyla > Bovidae > Litocranius > Litocranius walleri. The sequence goes on from SJYG01001542.1 coordinate 77,832, forward strand.
TGTCAGATATTATGTTCTACCCAGTGAGTACAACTCATTATCTAGATGAGGTGCAGCATGAGTGGTGTCTTCAGAGATGAAAACTCCACAGCACTTTTAATGGAAAGGTCAAAATTTTCAGGTATGATGTTGATAACAGCAGCAAGGACCAAAAGTGTCTGAAGGCTTCCTGTTGCTCTAAATTACTGTAGTATTACTCTAAACATTAAATAAGTAGTTTACAGGCAAGAACCTGTCATCAATATAAAAGCTCATTAAAGAACCATCTCTTCCCACCTTAGAGAAGAAAACCTGTGTCACAGACACTCTGAGAAACTTGACTCAGTTCAAGAAGGTAAGAAATGTTACATGAAGCACCTGAACTCAGAAGCTTCGGCTCAGCAACTGAAGCTTAAGCATCTAACCAATTAATACAGAGAACATTAAAGTCCTTTGACAGAGGACTCCTAAAGAAAACTTGAAAGAAGTCCAAGGTGAGCCTCTTCCCTGTCCCTCTGTCTTCTCTGCAGGGGGAGCAGCTCTCGGGCCTCAGGCCTTCAACCCTTGAAAATGGACACCTGTGCCATATTAGTCTCTACCCCCTCCCTGATTGGGAGAGCCTCCCCCCTGTTGAGTGGTCACTGTCTGCAGTGGTGGTGAAGGACCAGAGACACTGACTGATGAGAGCCACAGCAGCTTGGCAGTGCCAGGTCCTCAGACCATCTCACTTATTCCTAGCCACAGCTTCCAAACCAGTGCCATTTCAAAGGACTCTGACACAGCAGGCAAGTTCCCTGGAGCTGGAACTGCCACAGCAGGGGTGGCTGGCTCTGGGGATGGAAGTGGGACTGTGTTCAGGAGCTTCATCACTGTTATGCCAGGAATCCTTCTCTGAAACAGTAGCTCTTCTACGCCATGGGCTTGGCCCTCCCAAAGGCCATGGGGCTCTTTTGCCTGATGGTGGTCTAGCTCATCTTCACGATGTGAAGGAGCTGTTTCCACTTCCCATAGTTCTTTCTCCTGTGTCTGCCCTGTATGTTCCCTGTCCTAGAACTCCCCAGGCAGCCTGGGGAAAGTGGTGGGCTCAGGGTTTGACAGAAGGAAAACAAATAAATATTGTATTAATATGTAAAAAAAAAAAAGTCCAAGGTGAACAATGTGGAATGGCATGAAACGTCATTACAGATGTGAATCAGAAACACAATTGTTAGTAATTTACTACTTAAAACACTAACAGGATTGTTTAGAAAATTTCAAGGCCACATATTGTACTGGTAACATAATTTCAACTGAAAAAAAAAGGTGATATGTAGTTTTTAAATCATGATGTCTTCTATCTAAACCACACACTTGCACATGCATGCATGCTTATCTATAAAAAATTGACTGACATGAGAGGATTCATCTTTTGACAGATTATTTGGACAATTGTATATCATCCTTTTATTCACATGTGCTTCAGCATCTTTCAGACAATAAAAATGTATCCTTTGTACTCAGCTGAGTTTGTCAACAGGATTCTATACTAGGCTACCAAAAGAAAACTGGTAAAAACATTTAAAAAAAAAAAGACTACTTGAACTCAATTCATAATAAAATTACCATATACAAAGATACAAATATAATCTTATCCATTTAGATTTACATAGCAAGGCATTAACAGAAACCAAAGACTTTCTTTGCTTTTTTTTTTTCCATTAATAATACAGTGATTTGAAATTAGAATGGTCATTAGATCATGACCAAAAAAAAATCACAAGAGCAACGTAAAAAAACTTCTCAGAGAATTAAAAATTATGGCAAAAAATAATATGGAAAAAAATGTAGTTATTAAGCAAGACTATCTCAAGAAACATCATGATAGGAAGGAAATATTCAATACATTTCTTCTGAAATTACAGTGGCATGAAACGAGCTGTCCAGGGTGCCTGTCTTTCACTTCCATACAATGCACAGGAGCTGGGGCCACTAGAAGAACTAACAGGAGGAAAAAAACAGGGCAAGAGACACAGAGTTTGTCAGAGAGTTGAAACAGGTAGTACTCACAAACCTAAGGATATGGAAAGGTGAAAAGTGAAAGGATGGAAAAAGCCCATCCTAAAGAGAGCAAGGGAGACTGCTATATCAGACAAAATAAACTGAAGAAAAAAAATGTGCAATGAGATAAATATTGTATAATGATAAAATGGGCAGTTTACCAAAAAGCTGTAACAAGTAAAAATATATATATATACATTTAATATTAGATACCTCAGAAAAATGAAGCAAACATTGAACTGGCATGTACAGATCACACGGCCCAAGAAAAGCAGAAAACACATGTATTTCAAGGACACAGAAAACATTTTCTATGAGACACCACACGTTAGGCCAAAATTAACCATTTTAAGAGACTGATACCATAAAAGTATCTTCCCTAACAACAACAAAATAAACACAATAAAAAAGGAAAATTCCTTAAATGTGAACATTAAACAAGTCACTCTTACACCACAAATGGGTCTAAGAAAAAAATCACGAGGAAATTTTTAAATACATGTATAAAAACAAAAAGACAACATTACAAAATTTATAACACACAGAGAAAACTGTACTAAAAGCAAAGTCTGAACTGTTAAATGCTTACAGTACAAAAAAGAAAAGATCTTAAATCTGAAATCTATTTTTAGACCACTACGAAGCAGAAAACAGAAAAGAAACTAAACTCAAGTTTAGCAGAAGGAAACCTGTAAATAAGAAAGATTAAACTAGAGATACACTAGAAAGTAGAAGAATATAAAAATCAACAAACCAAGAGTTGATGTTTTGAAAAAAACTGTATAGGAAAACCCCCACCTTGATATGGACAAGAGAAAAAAAGATTCAAATAATTAAAAACAGATATGAAATGGGAGTGATTACAACAGAGGTCAAAAAGATAAGAAAGTACTATGACCAATAATGCCTATAAATGACAGAATACAGGACATACTGGCAAATTCTCAGAAACATACAAACTATTTTACTTATTAAGAAATAAAAATGTTGAGAAGTGTTGAAAGGGAAAGTAATAGCCACTGAGTCGTGTCTGACTCTTTGTGACCTCATGCACTGTAGCCCACAAGGCCCCTCTGTCCATGGAATTTCTCCAGACAAGAATACTGGACTAGAGAGCCATTCCTTTCTTCAGGGAATCTTCTGACCCAGGGATAGAACCTGGGTCTCCAGCACTGAAGGCAGATTCTTTATGATTTGAGTCACCAAGGAAGCCCATTATAACTAGAGAGATTTAAAAACTAGTTAGAAACCTCTAAGAAAAATACAGGACCAAAATCTACCAAACATTTACAGGAGAATTACCATTAATCCTGCTAATTCTATGGAGCAAGCATGGTTCTAATAGTTTGCTGATTTCCCAAAGACACAAGAAAGGAAAACTAGAAACCAATACCCCTGACGAATACTGATGCAAAATTAAAATACTTGCAAACCAACTTCAACACATATTAAAAAGAACTGGGGAAACAGACACAGAGAACAGATGGAGATGGGAGGAGAGGAAGGAGAGGGTGAGATATATGGAGAGAATAACATGGAAACTTACATTACCATATATAGAGAGCCAATGCAAATTTGCTGACTGACTCAGGGACTCAAACAGGGCTCTCTAACAACCTACAGGGGTGAAATAGGGAGGAAGATGGGAGGGAGGGGACATATGTATACCTATGGCTGATTCATGTTGGTGTTTGGCAGAAAATAACAACTTGTGTAAACCAAGTATCTTTCAATTAAAATAATTTAAATTAATATATAAAAAGATTTGACACCATGACAAGTGGATTTTATTCACATAAGGCAAGGAGAAGTCAACACACAAAAATCAATTAATATGACACACTATATTGACAGATTAAAGGGGGAAAAATAAAACAGGATCAACTCGATGCAGAAAAAAACCATTCCACAACAGTTTGACAACTTTTCAAGATGGAACACTCAACAAACTACAAACAATAAATTATTCCAACATCAACATAATAAATGCCATTATGAAAAGAGCACACAATGGGAAAAGAATGAAAGCTTTTCCTCTGAGGTCAAGAAGAACGCAAGGATGCACACTCTGCACTGCAGTTCAACAAAGCACTGAAACCCTTAGAGCAATCAGATGAGAAAAAGAAATCAAAGGTCCCCAAATTAAAAAAGAAGTAAATGTATCTTCTTTCCTACATGACAAAGTTTCATCAGTATAAATCATAAAGATTACAAAAGAAACATGCTATATCAAAACAGATTATTTAATAACCATACAAAGTGTCAATCAACCAATTAACTCATTATCAAAATTGCCATGACAACCTTGTAGATGCAGAATAAAACATCGTGAAAGGCATAGAACTATTCAAAGAGCAAACAGCAAAACTCTTGAAGAAGGAAGATGAAGGTCTTTCTATTTCAACACCTATTACAAGGTAATCAAGGTGATGTGGTACTGGTATAAAAACAGACAAAGAAACCAACTGAAGAGAACACATTACTCAGAAGTAATTATTTTTGTATATATAGGGTATATTCACAAGAATGTCAAGATACATAAAAGGGAAAGGACAGGCTCAATTGATCTGATTCCCAGATTTTACCAGCTATTGTGCATACAAACACCTGACTTCCACCTGCAGTTTCCTTACCCTGGTTGACAGAGCAGACAGCACATCCAGATAGGCCCGAAGCAATCTCTGCTGCCCAACAGCACTGAGACCCCTTCTCCAACCCGTGAGTGAGAAGCCTTGCCTAGGACGGTACCCAGGGGAGCCTCCTCACAAGGGCCAGGTCACCGGTCATGGGGAGATGGGATCTAAGTGGAGATGACAGGGCCTGAGGGAAGGCCCCGGGTGACTGTGCATGTACAGTAGTCACACAGGACACTCCAGAGTCAAACACGATTAGCGAGTCCAGAGAAGGGCATTTCAGGAAGGACAGACTAAATATGACCTTACCTGAGAAATAGCCATGCTTCACTCCTATTCTTTCCTCTTCCTTAACTTCGGGGCTTCCTCAGGCAACATGAGTCCTCAGAGGTCTATCACGAAAGTTGAAAACATGCTGTTTAATGTTCAGAGTTAACACATCCGCTTCCTGAGCCCAAACCACACAGACAGGGAAGCCCTCACCATGAGGAACAGACAGTCCCCTGTGGCCACTATCTCAGGAGGGACTCAGGACGGTCAACTTCCACAGAAAGACCAACAAGGGACTTTCCCACACTTTCCCTCGGATCACACTCTCCTCCTGCTGAGGCCTCATGTACACAGCAGCAGGAGGCACCTCCGCTGACCAGGCAATCTCCTTTTCAGGTCATACAGCAGGTCCTGATCCATCCCCACTCAGAACAGAGCATCCTCTCCTCAGCCCAGATCTCAGCCCTCAGAACTGGGAGGACTCAAGAGTCCTGATGCTCAGTGAGGGATCCAGACTGAAATCAACTGGGCCATCTTAAACAGTCTCGAGCTGTGGACCAACACAAACTACCTGAAGGGGAATCTCTGGTCAGAGGGTACAAAACATGTGTCGACAAAATGGAGCAACGGCCCTAACCCCTCTCCTTGTCCCGCAGGCATGGACCCAGGATGAAGGAGTTAGGTCTTGTGATTCTGACTTGTATTTTCCTCTCCTCGGTTGAGTTGACTGAAGAGAATGTTAAGGTGCTTATTGTCTTTGAGAGGAGCATGAGAAGGCACAAAGTCTTTTGCAGTTGGGCCCAGAGAATAATCCATAAAGTTAACCATTGACATTTGTTCAAGGATCTTTACAAGAGAGTTCCAGGATGAGCAAGGAGGCCACAGTCTGAGACCATAGGAAGGATTGTCATCTGAGACCTATTTGTGGGGGAAATGTTTATGGCAATGGAAGTTTGCCGAATTTACAGTTTAGAAATAATTAAGAATACTTAGAAGCTAAAAATGTAAGGAATGTGGTAGTGCTAGCATGTTTTACTATAGCTTATATAGATTAGGAATTTCAGAGATATTAATAGCTAGAAGCCTTTTTACGGGATAGTGAGCTTAGGATGCTAAGGGAAAACAGGATTTAGAAAGATAAGAAATAAACTGAGGAAATGTGGTTTGCAGCCCAGACATAAGCATGAGTTACAAATTAATCACAAGTTAAAGTAAACAGGATTCTAAGAGAATCCCTGAAGCAGAAACTCTGTTTGAAGGGCAACAATGTTTTATGTAGACAATAAATCTGGGTGAGGGGAAACTGAAAATGCCAAACCGCTGACCTAATGCTTTTGTCAAAGTATAAAAGAGAACCTGAAGCTTGAAATAAACATGCAGTCTGGTACCTTGAGTCAGAGGCTGCATCATTCGCCACTGACACCACTCATCTCTTCAGGCTGATTCCCTTGCTGCTGGAGCTGGACTCTGGCACATGTTTATGCAAAATGCATCATCAATGAAACGTGAAGCCAGGACTGAGCACCATTCAGAGGAGAAAAGCACCGCCGCCCCCACCTCTCTTTTTCTTTCCCAGCCTTACTAAGATTTAACTAACAAAAACAGGTATAAATGTACTGTGTACAAAGTGATCATGTGATAGAGTCATACACTGAATAATTATTATAGTTGAGGAAGTTACACTTCCACCTATGACTACACTGTATTATTTCTCTCTGGGTGAATCTTAAGGATACAGAAACACTACCGGCAGCATGCAGTACCTCAGATCCCCAGAACTTACTTATTTAACAATGGAAAATCTCTACTCTTTGATCACCAGTGCCCCATTTCCCCATCCACCCACCTCCTGGTAACAGCCTTATTATTTGATGGCTCTAAGAGTTTGACGAGTCTAGTTTCCACATAGTGTCTGTCCTCCTTTGTCACACTTATTTAACTTGGCATAATGTTCTCTAGGTTCATTCATTCTTGCATAAATGGAGGATTCTTGATTTTTATATTTATATACAGAGAAAATAATAGTTCATGAATATACAGTATATAATAAATATTTCTATACCACACTTTTGTAACCTATTCTTTTGTCAAGAGATATCTGGGCTGTGTCTATGCCTTCACTACTACAAATCCAGTCACACTCATGAGACTGCGGACATATCCATGAAAAACTGATTGCTCTTCCTTTGGATATCTGTCAGAAATGGGTTTGACAAACTGTAGGCCTGGTCTATATTAATTTGTTAAGGAACTTCCATTTTATTTTCCAACACAGCAGTACCATTTACATCACCACCAACAGTGCAGTTAAGATTCCGTGTTTTCTGTACTGTGCCTGTGTGTGTGCTTGTTTGGGGAGGGACAGGAGTGGATAACACAGAACCCAGCCTGGCAGCAAGACAGTTGCAGCTGCATCTTCTAGAGGACAAGCCTCCAGGCTGCAGATCACTGTGGCATCGCTGCCCTCTCATTTTGTGGATCCATCCTCCCCTATGTCACAGGACTTTATGACTCTCCTCAGGTTGGGCCCAGAGATCCCTACTGAGCAGGACCACCTTATAACAAGCATTCTGTGATCTTAACTTTAGTACTCCTATCTTCCCAGTGGGACTCAAACAAACTTACAAACTTTCATGGTGTCCAAGAGTATCCACAGAGCCCATAATGAGCCTCTAACCCTCTTATAAAAACACAAAGCATTCCAAGCCCTGATAGCTCATGCAAGAGGCAAAATACAAAAGAGGACACCCAAGGATCCACAGACACTAGACATCATATTTTCATTTACAGTGAGTGATCCAGGCCAAACATCGAAATCTTCAAAGACTATGAAAAAGAGGGATAATTCCAATGATGCACATGGCCCACTGAGACCTCACCATCTTCCAAGGAAAGACTCCAGATTCTCTTGGTATCTTCCCAAATACACATCAACCTTTAGGCACCGGCAACACCAAGTACACAATGATACCAAAGTTGATGCAAAATATGACCTGAGATTTTCCCTGTTACTCTACAGTGCCTGCCTGCTAAAAGAGCCAACAAAAGCCAGGGAGTGGAGTGGATGCTGGGGGCACCTGCTATAACTAGCCCCTCAAGCCCAAGGCTCCCATCCTCCTGCACCCACAGGTATCTGCAGGCTCAAACTAGGCCACCGTTCTAACAGTGGAAAAGATTTCTCTTGGCTGAATTCCACATCCTTCATTGCTGCTTACGTGTGGGCATGAGCTGTAAAATCAAACCTGTGCAGGCACATGTCAGCCTCTGCACTGCTGTCCTGGGGAACACGAGCTCAGCCAGTAGAACGTCAAACCACTCCATGCGGGCTCTCCAACAAACCCACTTCCAGGTTCTCCCCCTTGAACAGAGACATTCTCTTCCAACAGATCCACACACCCCTTGTCCCTGTAACTACACTTGCAATGGGCGCACACTCCATTCACTGGGCTCACCTTGATTCCCCCAAGTACTGCCACAACCCTCCTGCAGACCCCACCAGGCTCCCTCTGCTTTCCCCATTTGTCTACCTCTCCTCCCTAATGACTGGACTAAGCAAGACTAAAGCACACAGGGATTTCCTGGCAAAGGGGATCACAAGAGGAGTGCCCACGAGCTACCACCCAAAGGACACTGCACATGCAGTATGAAAATCAAGAGACTGGCTCTCCTGGGAAAGGCTGCCACCACCTGGGGACATTCTAGAGTCCACGTAAAAAGGCATTTGAGATGAGGAAGTCTCAAAGCAAGGGTCTCCAGGTCCCACTATCTCCTGTTTTCTCCA
>SJYG01001542.1:88098-98205 GCA_006410535.1 Litocranius walleri
GCAGGGGGCTCATCCTCAGTGCACTGAAATCACAATGCTGACATTGAGCTCATGAACTCCTAGATGGCAAAGCTGCTGTCCACGATGGTGACTGGTCCTGAACGGACAGAGCTTATATCTGGGGGCTGCAGAGTCTGAAACCCAGCAGACTAAACATGGAGACATCTTAGCCCAATGCTTTAGGACACCAGTTCTGTAGGGCTTTTCAGGATTTCCTATATTTCTCGGCTCATCTTTTGAGTAATTAAGTAGTCAGAGGGGGTAAAAATAAATTACAGCTGAAATGTCCAGAACATGGGAAACATCTTCATCACCTGCCCTGTTCTCTTGGTCTTCCCTGAGGATTATTCAGCCCAACCCATAGTCCTGTCATGTAAAGACATTTCTAGTAACAGGTACTGCAGCCATGCTAGGAAGATGAGGAACACTATGAGCCCTATAAAGAGGTGAACAGGAAGGACTCATAACCCATGAAGAAGGGCACTGATTTCTGCTGATGGCAACTGATACACAGGCAATAAACCTGGGTAACATGAGAGAGCCTGTTAAGAGGGGATGGGGAGACCTCCCTGAGCCTAGACTTGAAGGGTGACAAACGGCCTGAGGTACGATGACCTGAAAGTGAGAAAAGGAACTACAATGTCAGACAGAAATGGTTTTGGTATCAGAGAAAAGGTAAATGAGACCAGGACAGGCTGAACCATGAGCAAAGGGTCAACACCCAGGATGAGGCTGGAGACACTGACAGGGCCCTGAGCTTGACAGAAGGCTGTGGAGAAACAGCAAGGAGTCAAGCTTTTCTCCCAAGAACAAATGAAAGCCAGTGGAGGTCTGAACGTCAGGACATTAAAAAAAAATCTCCCTTCAGATTTAGCCGTATTCATCAAAGTTATCTAATTCTGAGCCTGTGATCCTGCCTCCATCCTACAGTTTTCCTTTTCCTTTTTCATTCAGGGAGGACTGGATCTATTTAAAATTCTCATTACCACCAGAAACTCCCTCCAAACCCGAACTGCCACACACAAACACACAGCCAATTTGGCTAACCATTTCAGGGATCAGTGTTGCTCATGCTCAGAGATTCCAGTCTGATCTCTCATCTGCATGTTACAAGTGGGCTCTCTCAGGCCCAGAGAGAAGCCGTTTATGAGAAGGTCTGAGCTGAGTGAAGAGAACCAGGTATAACTGAATAATGAAATGGGAGGCTGAAGGGCAAGGGGGCAGAGTTTGTCCTTAGTGCCCATCCCATTTAAGACCAGGAACATCTGTCATGTATCTGAGCAAAAGAAACTTTTCTTTCAAGATTGGGTCAAACTGATACCAAGCAGGTAATTCTTTATTATACGATTGCAGTAAAATATTTTAAAAATACAGAATTGCAAATATATATCCACTGCTACAAAAAACATTGTAAGCGGTCAGCTTGGAAATAGGATCTGAGCCATCTTTTTCATTATGAAGAGAGAGGCTCTGTTGGAAGGTTTCAGGTCAATCCAGCCCATCCTTCCTCATTTGCACAGAAAAGTCACAAAGGGACCCGAGGGAAACATCTTCATATCACCACACAGCTCACTTTTTTTCACTGATCATAGAAAATGGAGAAAGCAGACCGTTAGACTAACCAGTTAAACTAGGTGGGGTTTTTCTTCCCTTTTTTTGAAAGGAAAGAATGAAGCATTTTGTTGTTTTATCATGTTAATGTTCTTTTATTTTCCCATTTCTCAAAGAAATGCCTTTAATTTCACAAGATCTAATGTCATACCTCCGTTATCCTCTGGTAAAGAGCTGAGACCATAAATATCCATTTGTGTGTGCACACATAAATCTACACACACAATTCATGTCTTTGGTAAAACCACAATTGAAAATATGTCTATTTTATAACAAGACGTTGAGAGGGTAACAGGCAGGAAGGCCAGGGTTCTCAAATGGAGGAAATAGGCTTCAAGTCTCAGACATTTTTATCTCTTTTAAGCCTCAGGAGGAAACAAACTGGGTCTCCAAAGGGAGGAAATAGGCTGCAAGTGTCAGACATTTTTATCTCTCTTAAGCGGCAGGAGGAAACAAACTAGCGATATTTCTTTCCTTCGCTATTCAAATCTAAAAGGCGGTTTCTCTTAAAATACTGAGTTATCATAATGACACCTGGGGTCAGAATCCCAAGACAATCAGGACTGAAGGTGCCTGGGGGTCCCCATACAAGCTCCTGTCCTAATTACATCTGAGGAACCCCAGGTATTAAAACTGTGGGGGGCCAACCCGTCGATTTCCTTTTAGATACTGGGCAAATTACCCCATGCTCACTGAAGCCCCTGGCCCACTTCCTTCCCGATCCACTTCTGTAATGGGATTGTCTGGACGAGCCAAAGGGTATTATTTCAGTTATTCTCTATGCTGTAACTGAGATTCTGGGCTATTTTCACACGAGTTTCTGATTGTGCCAGAGTCTCCCTCACCCCTTTTGGGGAGAAATATACTGAACAAGGTCCATGCCTCTGTTTTCATAAATGTGGAGCCCTCCCTTTCTCTCCCTTTAGTTGAACAAAATGTAAATCCTAGAGTATGAGCAGATGGAAAATCTGTGGGTCGAGCAGAAAATGCTATTCCTGTAGTTGTCAAGCTCAAAGACCCACTTATTTCCACATAAGAAGCAGTATCCACTGAAACCTGAGGTTAAGGGTTAAAACCCATCATCGAAAATATAAAGGAGCAGGGACTATTAGTTCCCTGTAAGAGTCCATGCAACACTCCTATTTGGGGTATAAAGAAATCAAATGGTAAACGGAGACTAGTTCAAGATTCAGAGAAGGCGATGCCACCCCATTCCAGTACTCTTGCCTGGAAAATCCCACTGATGGAGGAGCCTGGTAGGATGCAGTCCACGGGGTCGCTAAGAGTTGGACACGTCTGAGCGACTGCACTTTCTCTTTTCACTTTCATGCATTGGAGAAGGAAATGGAAACCCACTCCATTGTTCTTGCCTGGGGAATCCCAGGGACTGGGGAGCCTGGTGGGCTGCCATCTATGGGGTCGCACAGAGTCGGACACGACTGAAGCGACTTAGCAGCAGCAGCAGCAGTTCAAGATTTACAAATAATAAATGAGGCTGTAGTTCCTTAACACCTCATCTTGCCTTATCCTTATACTCTATTGTCTGAAATTCCTGAATGAGCCAAGTATTTCTCAGTAATTGATTTGAAAGATGCTTTCTATTCTGTGCCTTTGGCAGAGGAAAGTCAATTTCTATTTGCCTCTGAAGACCTATGCAGCCAGTTTCTCAGTTAACCTACAGTTTTCCCCCCAGGATTTCGAGACAGTCCTCACTTATTTGGACAAAGTTTGTCACGGGATCTACAAAACTTTAACAGCTCCGAAGCAGTGGGGTTACAATATGTTGATGATATTTTGCTCTGTGCTTAGACAGAGGAAGCTTGTTCAGGAGCCTCAGAAAATTTCTTAAACTTTCTGGCAGGCTGCAGTTATAAGGCATCAAGAGAAAAGGCTCAGCTTTGTCAACAATCTGTTAGATATCTGGGCCTAATCATATCAGAAGGGACTAGGGCCATAGGCCCTGAGAAAATTAAACCCATATTAAATCATCCCCTACCTATGACTTTTAGACAATTGAGATTTCTGGGAATCACAGGCTACTGTCATATTTGGATTCTGAGTTATGGGGAACTTGCCTGGTCTTTATATAAACTTATAGCTGAAACTCAGCAAGCCCAAATAGACAAACTGCTTTGGTCTCCAGATACTCAAAAGCCTTTTAAGGTTCTTCAGACTGCCCTCCTGCAAGCTCCCGCTTTGAGCTTGCCCAAAGGGTTAGGATTTGTTACTGAAAGAAAAGGTATGGCCTTGGGAATTTTGACACAAGCCCGAGGGCCTCACCAGCAACCTATTGCTTATCTAAGCAGAAAAACGGATGTAATTTCACGTGGGTGGCCCCACTGCCTAAGAGTAATTGGGACAGCAGCTTTATTAGCACCTGAAGCTTTAAAAATAATTAAATAACAAAATCTTATTGTCCTGACTTCTCAAGATGTGAGTGGAATCTTAAATTCTAAGGTTACTATTTGGATGATAGACAGGAGGCTTCTTAAATATCAGTCATTGTTGTTAGAAGGACCAGTAACTAAGCTTAAAGTCTGTGGACATTTAAATCCTGCCACTTTCCTTCCTGAGAAGAAAAATGAAACATCTGATTACGATTGTTTCCAATTTCTAACTTTAAACTATGTAGCTTGGAAGGATCTAATGGATACTGTTAGGTAGGTAGAACAGGGAAATGAGTCCAAAATGGTGGTGGCTAAAAGACAAAGAAGGGGAAAGCCCATGAAAATAAAACAAAAGAAGGTCCAAAGACCAAAGTGAAGACCTCAGGTAAAACAAACAACACTCCTGGCTGGCCCAATTTACATAGCACAGGCCCAGAGAGAGATAAACATATAAAGGAGCCAAAGCTAGCTCTCCCCACCCTCCCCACCACACCCCCCACCGCCTGCTGGGGCCCTCTTCTCCTTGTGTCTTTAGATCGATGTGCCGTCACACCTTGAAGATGGACGTTCCTACACTCTTCTAAATAAAATAGAGCTGTAACACTGATTTGTCTAAGAGCTATAACATGGTCCATTCGAGACCTGAGAGCTATAACACGGTCTATCCAAGACCTGAGAGCTGTGACACCTGAGGAGGCTTTAATGTCTGTCACTCCAAATCTTTGTTGTAATGAGACAAAGAATCGAGGAACATACACTCACGTGACAGATACCCCATTAGACAATCCTGACATGGAAGTATTTACAGATGGCAGTTCTTTTGTTCGAGATGGAAAGCATAAAGCAGGTTAGGCCATGGTGACTGCTGAACAGGTTTCTGAAACAAAATCTCTCCCCCAGGGAATGAGTGCTCAGTTAGCAGAGCTTGTGGCTCTGACCCGGGCTCTAGAGTTAAGCAAAGGGCAGCAAGTAAATATCTACATGGATTCTAAGTATGCTTATTTGACTTTACATGCTCATGCTGCAATACTGGAAGAAAGACAGTTTAAAACAGCAACAGAACCTATGAAGCATTTCAGAGAGATTGAGAGACTTTTAACTGCTATATATTGTCATAAAGAAGTAGCTGTTTTGCATTGCAAAGGGCACAGCAGGGATGGGAGTAAAGCAGCTGAAGGTAATCAGCTGGCTGACTCTCAAGTCAGAAAAGCTGGCACTTTATGAAACCCCTTCATTGCAGATGCCTTTGATCTGGACAGATCCTGTGGAACAGAAAAAACCACAATATACTAAGGAAGAATTAGAAAGATATGAGAAAAGATGACCAAAGATTACAGATAAAGGATGGTTACAGTCTGAGGATGTACGATTAATAATTCCTGAAAATGCTCAATGGAAAAATCTTAAGGGTGTACACCAGAGTTTTCATTTGGGTGCAGAGAGTACTTACCAGATGGCTTCTCGTTTGTTTGAAGGTAAAAATGTAATGAAAACTTTAAAGAACATTATCAAAAGGTGTGAGGTTCATCAGAAACATAACCCAAAGACTGAGAAGCTAGCAGTATCTGGATTACAACAAAGTGGAAAGTATCCTAGAGAGGCCTGGGAAATTGATTTTACTCATATGCCAAAAGCTAACTGATATTCTTGCTTACAAGTTTGGGTAGATACTTTTACTGGATGGATTGAGGCTTTTCCTTATTGTAGTAAGCAGGCTAAGGAGGTTATAAAGATTTTAATCCATGAAATTATCCCAAGGTTTGGGCTGCCACGGAGCCTTCAGAGTGATAATGGCTCTGCATTTAAAGCTGCTGTAACTCAGGGGGTATCTAAAGCTCTAGAAATAGAATATCACTTACACTGTTCCTGGAGACCCCAATCTTGAGGAAAGGTTGAAAAATCCAATGACATTATTAAAAGACATCTGCGCAAATTAACTCAAGAGACGCAGGACAATTGGATTAAAGTCCTACTCATAGCTTTCATGGGGGCTTGAACTGCCCCCCAAAAGGAGGGACTGTCCCCCTTTGAATGTATTTATGGAAGGCCTTTCTTATGCCCAGATATCTTTATAGACCCTGAAGCCATGGAGTTCACTAGTTATGTAACTCAGCTCTCAGCTTTTAAACAGGCAATAACAGAACTCTGGGAGACGACTCCTGACCCAGCCTCTGAGTCAAGCAAGCCTCTATTTGAGCCAGGAACCAAAGTCCTCACAAAAACTTTGGGATCTGGGGGGCCATCCCTCAAGCCCCTCTGGGAAGGCCCTTACCAGGTTATTCTTTCTTCTTCCACAGCTGTCAAAGTGCCAGGAATTGATTCGTGGGTACATCACACTTGAGTTAAGAGGTGGCACCCTGACCAGAACTAAGTGACTTCATTTTATGTCTTTATTTTCTATGCTCTGACTTTGTACTTTTCAGATAGGCTTGATAATCTATGTGAGCCTACTTCTGCTGGCTCCAAAAATCCTGAGTGTGCCATTTGATCTTCAAGACAATGCCTTCCTGTCCTGGGCTCACTCCTACGCTGCATTCCACAATAGGTCTAACTGCTGGGTCTGTGGAGCACTCCCCTCTTCATCATGAAAGGCTTTTGTGGTGGACATCTCCACTTCAAGAAAAAGACTCTCTCCAAGTCTCTGAATACCTTCGACAACAATCATATGTGATGCCTCTTCTTCATCTGATGACATCCACCAACCCTAAAATGGACTGGTGCAACACTTTGTACTTTATGGACATAACGTGACTTTTATTTTTGATTATATGTATTCTCGGTTTAATGACTATTCGCTACACATAAGGCAAACAGGTCTGGATCTAATGGTTTTTTACCTGATGTTTATCAAATATGGGATGAGGTTATATGGCTAACTCCTGAAAAAGGACGTCTAGTATCTACTGCCCCTATATGCTGGGAACAAACAGAGCCATCCTCAAAAGTTAGCCAACAACTTCATTACAATGATTGGAAACAATTGGGATTTTTGCCTCAGGATGTATGCAACATAATCATTCCCATGTTTTCCAGCCCCAATTCAGGTTCTCCCTTTGTCTGGCCAGGCACTAATTGGGACTAGATATCTGTCAGCTGGCTTGCTCCAAACGGGACCTACTGGATATGTGGCTCTTACCTATGGGCACGGCTTCCCCTTGGTTGGATAGGGAGATGCACCCTGAGTCAACCTTTACTCACAGCTTTATATTTGCACAGCTTCCAGAAAAGCCTGCTAATTTACCCCACCTTAAAACTAAGTGGGCAAGGTCTGTATTTCACTGGTATCATTACTTGGCTGCAGTCTTTGTTCCCTCTTTGGGAACTATAGATGTTATGCTACGAGTGGATGCTTTGACTAATTTTACTCCACAGGCATTACAAGATTCTTAAAGAGCTATTTTAGCTTTTAATGCTGAACAAGCACAAATTAGAAAGGTGATTTTACAAAACAGATTGGCTTTAGATATTCTGACAGCTGTGCAAGGAGGAACTTGTGTCCAAAGCTGTACATATATACCTGATATGAGCCCTAATGTTATTCATTTTACTAAACACATGAACAAGATGACTGGGGATATGGATATTCCTGAAGCTTCAATTGCCTCATTTTGGGAGATGTTAACTAGTGTCCCATGGTGGAAAACTATCTTACTAACAATAATTCTGATTGTTTTGTTTTTGCTGTTTGCTCCCTGCACCTGTAACTGTGTAACTGGATTTGTTTCTCGTTGCATGAAAGCTTTTAAGTTACAAATGGCTGTGTTAGGGAAGTACACTGAAACCACCCACCCTGGCCAGGTACCATAGTAACTATTTGCATGAGTTGTTTTACGACAGGAGATCCTGATAAGAAATATGGAACTAATGAGCCACCACCAACCTGAAGAGATCGGGAAAGGTCGAAAGGAGACAAAGTGGACAATGCCTGTCCACTTCCCAGAACCCCCTTCGCTAGCATCCATCTTGGATGAGCAATGCGTGTGCCACCAGGAAAGACTCCAAATTAGAATGATTGGCCAAAGACCACCCAGAAACTAATATCATCACCATTAAACCCAAGACTGCAACCCATGCAGCAGAGCAGTTCTCCTGGGTTCCCTTACCTTACTGCTCTCCACCCGGGTGCCCTTTCCCAATAAAATCTCTTGTTTTGTCAGCACATGTGTCTCCTCAGACAATTCATTTCTGAGTGTTAGACAAGAGCTCAGTTTCTGACCCTGGAAGGGGTCCCCCTTCCTGCAATAGTTGCTCAAACTCCTGCTACTGCTACTGCGGCAGCTTCATCCAACTACTATTTGGGGGCCCTGGATCAGACATCTTCAGTATGAGGGTTAGGAGAATATGTTGCCTCACCAATTTAGGAACAACGCCCCTTGTCAGCTCGAAAGCAGTTATGGAACAAGAACAATGCCCCTTTTCCCTAGGCAACATAATTCTTCTAAAAGAAAAGGGGGGGGGGCTGAGAGGCTAACAGGCAGGAAGGCCAGGGGTCTCCAAATGGAGCAAACAGGCCACAAATGTCAGACATTTTTATGTCTCTTAAGCGGCAGGAGGAAACAAACTAGCGATACTTTTTTCCTTCTCTATACAAATGTAAAAGGAAGTTTCTTTTAACATACTTGTTGCCATAATGACACCTGGTTTCACCTGAAGTTAACTATTCTCAAACCTTGTGTTAACCAATGCATTTTTCTTATGGAAATGTTAGTTTTAAACTACGTGAATGGACTATGCACTTACCCCAGACTCTGTCTTCAAGTTGGTTCCACCTAATGGCTCAGAACCTACTTCACAAACCAGTATGTTATACTCAGATATTTTTCCCCTAATTTGTGTAAAGAAAACTATTTGTATGGTAATTTGCCCTTCAACAAGATTCAAGTTAATCATTTTATGGCCTGGGATGAATCATCTGCTGCCAAGATTATCCCAAAATGCATTTTATGAATGAGGGGCCTGGTGCCATTCTGAGTTTTCAAACCTTCCTTTCCTTCATTAACAGACTGCTAGGCAATGGCACCCCACTCCAGTACTCTTGCCTGGAAAATCCCACTGATGGAGGAGCATGGTAGGCTGCAGTCCATGGGGTCACTAAGAGTTGGACACGACTGAGCGACTTCACTTTCAATTTTTACTTTCATGCATTGGAGAAGGAAATGGCACCCCACTCCACTGTTCTTGCCTGGAGAATCCCAGGGACGGGGGAGTCTGGTGGGCTGCCATCTATGTGGTCACACAGAGTCGGACTTAGCAGCAGTGACTATGGAGTCGCACAGAGTCAGACAGGACTGACACGACTTAGCAGCAGAAGCAGCCCCCCCATTCTGAACCCTCTTCTACCTCCCTCCTCACCAGATCTCTCTGGGTTTTTCCAGAGCACTAGCTTTGGGTGCCCTGCTTCATGCATTGAACTTGCACTGATCATTCTATTTTACATATGGTAATTTACATGTTTCAGTGCTATTCTCTCAAATCATCCCACCCTCAACTTCTCCCATTGAGTCCAAAAGTCTCCTCTTTACATCTGTGTCTCCCTTTGTTGCCCTGCATGTAGGATCACTGGTACCATCTTTCTAAATTCCATATACATGCATTAATATACAGTATTTGTCTTTCTGACTTGTTTCACTCTGTATAATAGTTTCTAGGTTCATCTACCTCATTAGAACTGATAAACGAGGTGACACTTTTGCTAAGTATCGCACAAAATAGTCTAATGATTTACTATTTACCAAAGAAAATTTCAAATGTATGAGATGAAGGGAAGAAAGCACTCAGGCAAGGAATGAATCTGAAAAAAAAATTGAAAAAAAAAAAACAGAATTATTTTTAATCTAAAAATTTGGTGTCAAAGTTTAAAAAATTGTGAAGAATAATCATATTTAGAAAAGGATGATGAGTAGAATACTGGAAACTAAAAAAGCTTATTTCTGAAGTTAAAAATGAGTACAGAAACTTAATGAATTAAGACCTGTTCCAAGCTACAAAAAGCACCATACATAAAGAAAGGAGAAAATGTGAATCCGTTTAAAAAAAAAATGTTCCTATAAAAATGCTACCCAAAAAAAAAAAAAAAAAAAAAAAAAAAAAAAAACCCAAAAAAAAAACT
>SJYG01001543.1:0-18792 GCA_006410535.1 Litocranius walleri
GTTTCATCCATCTGATTAGAACTGAGTCAAATTTATTCTTTTTAAGGGCTGAGTAGTACTCCATTGTGTATATGTACCATCTTATCCTTACATTCAAATATCACAATTGTTCACTTCCTCCCAGTGTAGAAATCCCCAGCATGCTCTCCTCATTCACTCTGCATGAAGGTGTCCTCTTCATTCATACAGCTGTGTCCTTCTCCATTAGTTTCTGGTTGTCAATTTCCCCTTACGACTGCAAACCACCAACGCAAAGCAGAGCCTGAGTGAAAGTTCTAGCTCTGTCAGACACTCTCCTCTGACTTTGCCTATTCTGCCTGCCAAGCACTGCAGGTCCAGACAGTCCAGCCTCCCAGATAAACACAGTAAATAGGGGGAACCCCGCCCCACAGTGAACAGTGGTGGAGACACAGGGGCTCCTCTGAGCATACACCTAGGCTCTTCCATGTGCTGGTTGCGCTAGGAGGAACTCACCTGGTTCAGGAATGTCATTTGAGAAAAGCCCAAAGCACTGGAAAATTGGAGTTGAAAGGCAGCAGCAGCTAGAGAACTTGGAAGGAGAAAAGAGGTGTTTAAAGTGTTCACTGGAGCAGCAGCGGGTCCTCAGGACACAGAACAGCGCAGATGAGCTGCACTGAGGCAAGTGCTTCTCCACAACATTCCTTTTCAGAGACGGAAAAGACTGACGCGGATGCTGAGAGCAGAGACAGAGCACGAAGGCCTGGCCACCAGCTGTGTCCCAGCGTAGGAGACGCTCACCCCACAGCAGCCTGCAGAGCCCTGGAAGGGGTGACGGTCCCTCCTGTCACAGCTGCAGACTCGTGTCTTCCTTAGGACCCAGCAAGTTATCACAGAGCAGGGCAAGTGGTGCCCGGGGACAGTGCAATCCAAGGAAGCTCTTAAATTCCATCCTGGTGTCTTTGCATCTCTCAGAGACAAACACAATCAAACAAGACTGAATGGAAGGGGCACAGGCAGGACTTTTAATACATTTAGCAACAGGGGGACAGAGTTTTCCTCGCAGGACATATGTTAGTAACGTGAACACTGGAAGAATACAATTTCTCAAAGTAACAAAGATCTTTGTGGAAATTCATGTATTTAATGTAGGCAATCTTCAGGACATTGATGGATCAGTCATCTTTCTCTTCTTTCCTTTGGGACATACAGCACTCAGTAGCTATATGTAAAGTCTGAGGGACTTTTGAAATAATTTTATTTATCTATTCTTTTTTCACTGTGCTGTGCCTTCATTGCCTCATGGGCTTCTCTCTAGTTGTGGGAAAGATGGGTCCTCCTGGTTGTGGGGCTCAGGCTTCTCACTGTGGGAGCATCTCCTGTCAGGGGGCACAGGCTCCAGTGCGCTTGGCTTCGGTGGTGAGGGCCCAGGGTCTGCAGCTCGTGCCTCCTCTAGGACCGCATGGGGTCCTGTTGGCAGGTGGACTCCTCACCACTGAGCCGCCAGGGGAGCCCCTTAGGGAACATTTTTAGCACATTGAGAGGGTTGGAAACCTTCTTGAAGATTAGGGGCCTAAACAAGTAAAAAACATTCCGATATTACTGCTAAAAATACCATTCATTAACAAATTATTTTCTAAATAACCTTTTCATGTTAGTTCTTAATATTCCTTAATAATGTTTAATAGGTTGAGCTAGAAATTTTTAAAAAAAGATAACTATACAAGGCCTTGAGGCCTACTTCACAATTCAAGCTTATTTCTCCTGCTAAGGAGAAAAATGTTCACTGCTTCTGTCTAGAAAGCACACGAGCGCTTCCATCTGGGTCATGCATAGGCCTCCTCAGCACCCACATCTTGACCGGAAGTTGGGACACAGAGTAGAGCTTCTTCACTGGACTCTCAGTAGACACCAGGATGACCTGGCTGGACTGGAGGTGAGAAACGCAAGTGTCTTCCTTTCGAATGAGAACAGCAGGCTACCTGAGGAGGTCTCCTGGAAGGGGTCCTTGTCAACCAAAACAAACATACCCACAAACATGACTCCCGAGAGTTCATTTTATTGGGAGGACTTGCTGAGGACTGCAGGCCAGAGCACAGCCTCCCCTCAGCTCTGAGGAGCTGCCCCATGGACGCAGAGGAGGTCAGCGTGCATGCGACTGTGGTGAAGGGGTGACGTGCAGACAAACTCACATCCTGGGAGAAAGTGGCTGAGAATCAGGAGGAACAGAGGGCTCTCTGAAAGATTTTAGAGCTTTTATACCCATGAGAAGTTGTGAAAATTGGGTTCATCAATTTTCTCCGGGAATTATTTAACTCTTAGAAGGCCTCTTGTGTCAGTTTTCCCAGAGCACAGAGTGCCTCATTCCTGATCTGAACCCTGAACTCCGATCAGGGCATGTTGGAGGTCAGGGACTGCAGTGGGTAGAGACTTCATTCTGCAGAACCTGATGCTGAAAGCGGTTTTCATTGTCATCCTGAAAGAGAAACATCAGATCTCATGTGGCAAGAAATTGTTACCTGCTTTTTCTTCGTTCACATTGGAGAAGGAAATCGCAACCCACTCCAGTGTTCTTGCCCGGAGAATCCCAGGGCCGGGGAAGTGTGGTGAGCTGCCATCTATGGGGTCTGCACAGAGCTGGACACGACTGAAGCGACTTAGCAGCAACAGCACCAGCAAGCTCACAAGAAAGGTCAAGAGGTTTCAATACATAGAAAGTAGGGTTTACCACTCATAGGGTTAATGAAATTATTTTGCTATACTTCATTGAAGAAATCACTTATAAAAGCTGAGACTTCAGCGAGGCTTGTGTGATCTGACTTCCCAAACCAGGAATTGAAATCAAGCCACAGCAGTGAAAGTGCTGGATCCTCACCACTAGACAATGAGCAAACTCCTGCTTCTCTTTCAGCTGGCAGAACAATCTACTCCCTTCCAACTACTTAATAGTGATTTTGTCTATTTATGATTCGTACTTAAATTTGTGGACTTCAGACCACACACTGTGGCCTTACAAAACAATAGGTCATGACCCTTTGGCATTTGAAATGGACTGAGGGGTCTTTGTCAACTCATTCTCCTCCTATCACTTATTTCATTGGTTCCTTAATGTCATGTTCATTTGCACCCCTCCTTTTTTTTTTAATCAGATGGATCAGACAAATCAAAGCCCCCAAGGTTTGCTCTTGAATATTTGCTATGATTGGAATAGTTCCTTTGTCTAGATTTATATTTTTCTCCAGGAGTATAAGTAAATGTGACCCTAAGAGCTAATGAGAGGATTCAGTTAAAATGTTAAAGAGCTTGAAAATGACTAGTCAATTAGTAGCAGGTAATAAAATTCAGCTAGTATTTTTAACATCATAATTACTATTATCCAGATTAAGTTCAGGATGTTTTGCAATCATTTAATTCTATTTCATTCTAGTTTTTTTCAGAGCATCTTCTCATTGCCTGAGTAGATTTATTACCTAGACAGATGCTCAGCAAGCCTGGTGTCCAAGACACTGGCAGAGAGGGTTAGTATTCCAGCAACTGGCATTCTAGTTGTCCATCTCTTGTTAGGTGATGGGCTTGACTTCTTCCTTCTCTACTGAAACTAATCCTACGTGCACTAATTGAAAGAAAAATCAGGTAGCTGATCTTGCACATAAAGGACAGTCGCCTGACCCGGAACCTAACCTACGTTGAGCTTCTGTCAGAAGCAGTCATGGCCCAGCCTTTCTGTTGTTCATCCTGGCCTCATGCTTCCCCTCTGCCACAGCCTCATCCCCGGCTGTGCTGCACTGAAGTTTGCTAACTCAGAAAACATCATCGTGTCGGGGGAAACCACTTCCCTTTGTTCATATTCAGACATACAGACTTAGATTAGTTTTCTTTTTGCCCACAAAACAACTGTGGAGTTTTACTTTCTAGGAAAGTGGCAAAGGGAAACAACAACAACAGAAAACTAAAGTCTTAAGTATGCTAGAGATACAGCCCGTCTGCCTCCCTTCACTTCGCTTTGTTTTTCTTACCTCAAGGTGAATTAGAACTAGAGCAGGATCAGCAAGACAAATCCTGGCCAGCAAGTCACTGAAAGAATGTAGAAACTAAGCGAAAAATTATACTCAGGTAAAGGAAAGAAGGCTATTTCTCCATGAACGAGTAGCCTGATTCTCACCGTCCTTCGTTCTCAGAGGAAGAAAGAGACAGAGGAACAGAGATGCCCAGTGGAATCAACTGCCTGAATGAATGACTGAAACTCACTAGATTCCATGACATAAGCTTCCAGTGAGAGACACCATCACTGAATCTGCTTCCTCCAGCTCTGAAACTCTGAGCAGAAAAGTGCTGAACAGTTTAAGTAAAAGTGTTGAAGAATAAAACGTTCTCATTTAACTGACACATATCCAATTGGATGGGAACATTTGAAGTTATTGGGAAATAGGTAAACTGAATACTTTAAACTGATGACATTTTCTTTGATCATATTGTGAATACATAAATGAAAATCAAAAAAGGAAGTGAAAGTGTATTAAATAATTAGAAAATGAAAATTACCATGTTCCCTATTTAACGGCCTCGCTTAGTAAGCATGGCATCAGAGAACCTGCCTCAAGGTTCACCCAGACGCCGTCTCAGTGAGCCCAGCAACAGCCGCATCTCCCCATGGCCTTCGTGCTCTCTCTCCTGATGGCCCTGGTGCTGGTTAGCTACGGCCCGGGAAGATCCCTGGGCTGTGACCTGTCTCAGAACCACGTGCTATTTGGCAGCCAGAACCTCAGGCTCCTGGGCCAAATGAGGAGAATCTCCTCTCACTTCTGTCTGCAGGACAGAAAAGACTTTGCTTTCCCCCAGGAGACGGTGGAGGGCGGCCAGCTCCAGGAGGCCCAGGCCATCTCGGTGCTCCATGAGATGGTCCAGCAGACCTTCAACCTCTTCCAGACAGAGCACTCCTCTGCTGTCTGGGACACCACCTTCCTGAAGAAGCTCCGCACTGGACTTCTGGACCAGCTGGATGACCTGAAATCCTGCCTGTGGCAGGTGACTAGAGAGGAAGACTCTGCCCTGGGAAGGACAGATCCCACACTGCCTGTGAAGAGGTACTTCTATGGAATCCATGTCTACCTGCAAGAGAAGGAATACAGCGACTGCGCCTGGGAAACTGTCAGAGTGGAAATCATGAGACACTTCTCTTTATCAGCCAACTTGCAAGAAAGGTTAAGATGATGGATGGAGACCTGAACTCACCTTGACATGACTCTCACTGACTAAGACACCACGTCACCCTTGTACGTTCCCCTGAGGTCATTTAGGAAGACTCTGATATCTGCTTTAGCCACAATGTTTCCTGAATTCAATCAATAGTGCTTAGTAGCAATAAGCAAGTAGATAGAAAAAGTATTCAACTGCGCAGGGATCATTCCATAAGGGATGACTGCCCTGATGTTATTTATGTTTCTTTCTGTATTTATTTTATCTCATCATATTTATATTTTCATGTAAAAATGTTTGTCTGCATTGTAATAAAATTTAGAAAATATGTTCATTTCCTTAATCTTCTAATTTGTTTTATTTATTAATTTCTTATGAAAGTAATTGCTTTTTTCATTATGAAGAACTAAATACTTATTTGGTCTACATAAACCTATCGTGGAATAGCATTTGTCCATTTATACGACAGAATAGTCATATCCTTTTTAGGAAATGATTGTCAAAAGGTAGGATTTCTGGATCCCTGTCAGTCCAGTGGAATGGACTCCATGCTTCCAGTGTGAGAAGCTCAGGTGCCATGGATACCTGGTCAGGGAACTAAGATCCTGCAAACTGTGGAGTGCAGCCCCCTTCACCGAAAAGTAACAAGTAGAAAGGAGTCTCTGAAACGGTGGTAAATGAGTAGTCCTGAAGTCACAAGTATAACTGCTGCTACTGCTAAGTCACTTCAGTCGTGTCTGACTCTGTGCCACCCCATAGACGGCAGCCCACCAGGCTCCCCCGTCCCTGGGATTCTCCAGGCAAGAACACTGGGGTGGGTTATACCCAATCAGCAAAGAATGGTTGGTGTCAGTATGTGGGGGGAGGACTCCCCTCCTCCAGGGAAGCTGAGAACATGTGGTGCTGAGTGGCTGATCCTCACACCTGTTTCTCTTCCCCCACCTTCTCCTCAGTCCTGCTTTACTGAACACTCCACTCTCTTACACTGTATCTTCACTGCCTCCAACACAGGAGCTCTGTTCCGTGATGGTTTCTAGCTTCAAAGTTTCTCTGAGTGGAAATCGCTGGAAGAGAGCACAAGTGAAAGGAGAGTTCTAGAAGTTTCAAAACCTTTGAATGCAGCTCTGCTATTGAACAGCAGTGTGACCCTGCAAAATATCACAAACACTAAGGAGATGGATGTGGCAACCCCCGCCAGTATTCTTTCTTGATAATCCCATGGACAGAGGAGCCTGGTGGGCTACAGTCCATAAGTCACAGGAGCTGGACAGGACTGAACCAACCTAGCATGCACGCGGGCATGCATTCTATTTTGATCTGCTTCTCAAATATGGGGAAAATAAGAGTAGATTTTCATAGGACTACTGTTTGGATCAATAAGTCCATATTACAAGAAGCATAA
The DNA here is from genome assembly GCA_006410535.1 of Litocranius walleri. NCBI lineage: Eukaryota > Metazoa > Chordata > Mammalia > Artiodactyla > Bovidae > Litocranius > Litocranius walleri. Next base: position 6,557 of record SJYG01001543.1, read on the forward strand.
AAGTGTGCTTGGCACAAATAATCAGGACAATGAGAGTCCCAGAGTAGCTGCCCACAGGGAGCAGACAGGTCAGCTGGCCTGAGGCTGTGACTGAAAGGCCACACTGGAAAGATGCTAGGTCTTTGGTAAAAATATTTAACTCGGGAGCTAGTTTCACAGTATATTCAGTGTGTGAACTCTCCTTTCCTCAGTGCTGAAGACAATTCCAATTTCTGCGTTTCAGACTTCTAGAAGTATTCTTAGGAAGTCACAGAAATTCTTTGTGAAAGAAGGATTAGTAGAAAATGCTTTGATCTACTGTAGAAATGAATAATAGGGAAATCATAGAGATCTCATATGAATGCAGAAAATCACACACATCATTCATTAATAATATTTCTTGCTTCTTTAGTATGAGTACTACTCTACTACTCCTTGAAGACATTTCTAAAATCACCTTCTCAACTCTCTGTTGGGTTTCTGTCTTTCAGCAGCAAGGCAGAGGCAGGAAGAAAAGAGCAAGGGCCATGCAGTGTGAGGTTCTGCTCTCCAACCCTGGGCTGTCCTGGGTTTGATCCTAGTTGTTTTCCATGAAGACTTCAGCCCCTAAGTGCTGGCAGTGTCACCTCCTAGCGTTGGTCCTCCCCAGAAATCAGGGCCTTTAGAGGAGAGACTGCTACAAGCGTATGCAGGTGTCTTCCAATGCAAGCGAGAGTCTCTCTCTGAACAAGGGGCATGAAGCCAATGTTATTGGTCAAAACACATAAACCTTGCACATGCACACTGCCAGCTGTCCATGATAACAATGGCTATGTTAATCTATATTCAAGACCATCTAAGTCCTTATGTGTACTCACACATTGACCAAAACAGGATCTTACCATCCTTTTTAGTTTTTGCCAATCTGACTGGTGACACATAGCATCTAGCAGCAACCATTAGTTTTCCTTTTCCTAATTGATGGTGGTTGTCATCAGTCATACTCCAGCCTTCTCGTCCACCTCTTGGAATTGGTTCAGGAGAACGCTGAAAGAAAAACAGTCTGCAGGCAAAGGAGAAATGCACTGAAAACAGCTGGAGCCCCAGCATCCCAGAGCAGAGCTGAGAAGAGCTGTGGAGCTGAGACTTTAGTTTTAAGACCAGTACGCTAGAGTAGGTGACAGCCTTTCCCCATCAGATCCACTGGAAATGCAGGCTGCCTCTGTGGATTTCTGATCCATACACAATGCACCCACTGCTCTTGCATTGTCTCTTTACCCAGCTGAAGGAGTTCATCATTCATTTTTGTTCAAACTCCATGATCTCCAGCTAGAAGACCCACAGATTGCAAGATCCTCAACCAGATGCCAGGCTCCACACTCACACTGCACTCCTGCCATCTGGCTGGTATCCAGTCTGAGTTTCATTTCTGACAAAGACACTTGTAGTTTCCCTGTGTTCAGGGCCTAGAACTGTGTTCCGTTCAAACTCATGAACTAGGTCATGACCTGCTCCAGTTTGCAGGGCTTTAAAAATCTGTCTTGATGGTGATGCCTTTCGAAGATGCATGCTGGAATCATATACCCAACTGCCTATTTCACAGCTGGTACCTACTGAGCACACATTATGCTGAAATCAAAAGCATTTTGACTGCAGGTTTTTAAGCAACTTATCCATATGATTTGATATTTTGATAAAGTTAATGAAACTCTCCAATGAAAAACTGACTACATAAAAAAATGGATGTATAATAGATGATTCTTGATGAAAAGACATGAGAGGAAAAAGGAATTTGTTAGTTGAGATTCATTATTTAAGAGAAATATCAATAGCCTCAGATATGCAGATGACACCACCCTTATGGCAGAAAGTAAAGAGGAACTAAAAAGCCTCTTGATGAAAGTGAAAGAGGAGAGTGAAAAAGTTGGCTTAAAACTCAAAGTTCAGAAAACGAAGATCATGGCATCTGGTACCATCACTTCATGGGAAATAGATGGGGAAACAGTGGAAACAGTGTCAGACTTTACTTTTGGGGGCTGCAAAATCACTGCAGATGGTGATTGTAGCTATGAAATTAAAAGACGCCTACTCCTTGGAAGGAAAGTTATGACCAAGCAGAGACATTACTTTGCAACTAAGGTCCATCTAGTCAAGGCTATGGTTTTTCCAGTAATGTATAGATGTGAGAGTTGGACTGTGAAGAAAGCTGAGTGCTGAAGAACTGATGCTTTTGAACTGTGGTGTTGGAGAAAACTCTTGTGAGTCCCATGGACTGCAAGGAGATCCAACCAGTCCATTCTGAAGCAGATTAGTCCTGGGTGTTCTTTGGAAGGAATGATGCTAAAGCTGAAACTCCAGTACTTTGGCCACCTCATGTGAAGAGTTGACTCACTGGAAAAGACTCTGAGGCTGGGAGGGATTGAGGGCAGGAGGAAAAGGGGACGACAGAGGATGAGATGGCTGGATGGCATCACGGACTCGATGGACATGAGTGTGAGTGAACTCTGAGAATTGGTGATGGACAGGGAGGCCTGGCATGCTGCGATTCATGGGATCGCAAAGAGTCGAACATGACTGAGTGACTGAACTGAAGTGAACTGAACTGAGTGGATAATAATTTGTCAAATATGGCATTCCCTCAGTGAAGAGAGATATATTTAAAGTAGCAATTTTGAAAACAGTACTGATGACTTTGCTTCCATTAAAGCCAGCAACTTATAAGTACTGTTGTGGCATAAGGAAAATATTTCAACTTGATGTGAGTTTAAGATGTATATATTTTAAAAGATTTTTCAGACAATTAACATTACAGGAGAAATTTACCTTTTATATTAATAGTGAATGAAATAATTTTCTCTTTCTCTTTAAGTCTCAGTCTTGTCCCCAAGTCTTCCTTCCCACTGGAGGGTCACAATATCAGGTATATTTCTGTCCTGATGTCGTCTTCTCTTCTTCCAGTCATTTCCCATATTCATGTGATTTGGTAGCATTAAGTCTGCTTTACCTATAGCCACAAGTACCATCAGCTTGGGGTTTTCTACAGAGGATTCACTGAAATGTTTGTAGTCCAATCTGAGCAGGGGTCATCACTCTCAAGGATCTTGTCCATCATGTATCTCAATTTTATGGTGAGGATCACTTAACAATCGATGAGTCACCTTGGGACAGTTAAATATGATTATTTTATAATAGAATTATTAATTTTGTCAAACACAGTTAGAATCTCAGTATTAACTACCACTTGATAATTTCATTTTCCTTCTTATAGAAAATAATCAGGATACTTTGTAAGTCGCTCAGCTTATCGAGAATTTGGAGGGACACATGAATGGAAATAAGACATCTGTAACACTGAGATATGAAACAACAAAGGGATATCTTGTGTTAGAAGAAAAAGAGGGAAATAAGTGAGAGTTCAGTACATGCAGTGTGCTCAGGTGTTTATGCTGTGGATAGGGAGTTTGGACTCTGACATTCATTATTAGATTAATTCATTCACATAAAGTCTTAGCAGGGGGCACTTGGAGAGGAGAGTATTAACTCAGTTTCACTATGTTGGAAGGATTAAGTGAGTCCCTTCAGAGGCTAAGGAATTTGTAGCTGTTGTCACTGTCATTTTGATGAACACTGAGTGTCTGGAATTTGTCTGGAGAAAGTGTTAGTGGCTCAGTCGAGTCTGGCTTTTGGTGACACCATGAACTGTAGCCTGTCACGCTCTTCTGCCCATGGAATTCTTCAAGCAAGAATACTGGAGTGGGTTACCATTTCCTTCTCCAGGGGATCTTCCTGACTCAGGGGTTGAACCTTGGTCTCCTGCATTGCAAGCAGATTCTTTACCAACTGAACCACCAGGGAAGCCTGGTAGGTCCTTGGTAATTAAGTTCACAGTATAACATTTATAACATTTAATGAGTAAACAATTCAGGATGGATGTGCCATAAAAAGTGAGGGTAGCATCAGAGAATGTGTTCTTTCTCCTAAAATAAACACCAAGAATGAAATGGATCCTAAGGAATCCTTGCCATAAACACAATACCTTGGTATCGTCTTATTAGCATGTAACAGACTGAATGTGTGTGTGTTCCCCAAATTCATATATTGAAACCCTACCCCTCGAGACTCCCTGATGGTCCAGGGGCCAGGACTCCATGCTCCCACAGCAGGGAGCCAGAGCTGGATCTCTGGTCAGGGAACTAGATCCTGCATGTGGCAAGCAAGTCTTCCCATGGCCCAAGTAAAGATCCCACATGAAGCAAGGAAGATCCAAGATCCAGCATGCTTCAGCTAAGACCTGGCCCAGCCAAATGAGCACATAAAATAAATACTTTTAAAATTCTTAAAAAACCTGCAGAAACCCAACCCATCAATATGATCATATCACAAACTGGAATATTAGGCAGATCATTAGGGTTCAGTTCAGTTCAGTCAGTCATGTCTGACTCTTTGCGACCCTATGAATTGCAGCACGCCAGACCTCCCTGTCCATCACCAATTCTCGGAGTTCACTCAGACTCATGTCCATTGAGTCAGTGATGCCATCCAGCCATCTGATCTTCTGTCATCCCCCTCTCCTCCTATCCTCAATCCCTCCCAGCATCAGAGTCTTTTCCAATGAGTCAACTTTTGGCATGACTTGGCCAAAGTATTGGAGTTTCAGCTTTAGCATCATTCCTTCCAAAGAACACCCAGGACTAATCTCGTTTCAAATGGACTGGTTGGATCGTCTTGCAGTCCATGGGACTCTCAAGAGTCTTCTCCAACACCACAGTTCAAAAGTATCAGTTCTACGGCACTTGGCTGTCTTCACACTCCAACTGTCAAATCCATATATGCCCACTGGAAAAACATAGCCTTGACTAGATGGACCTTAGTCGGCAAAGTAATGTCTCTGCTTGTGAATATACTATCTAGGTTGGTCATAATTTCCTTCCAAGGAGTAAGCGTCTTTTAATGTTGGCAATCAATAAAATTCAGCCATTAATTTTAATATCATAATTTTACTATTACCCAGATTAAGATCAGGATCTTTTAGAATCATTTCATTCCATGTCATTTAGTTTTTTCAAAGCGTCTTCTCATTACCCACGTGGATTTATCATCTACACAGATGCTAGGCAAGGCTGGTCTCCTAAACCCTTCCAGAAAGGTTTGTGGTCTAGCAAATGGGGTTCAGATTGCCCATCTGTCTTCCTTTACCACTTATACCGATCACACGTGGATTTAAGGAAAGGAAAATCAGCTAGCTGGTCTTACAAAGCTAAGAGCAGTCAACTGACTCAGGACTTAGCCTTCACTGAGCATCTGTAAGAAGCAGCCCTGTCCCAGTCTTTCTGTTGTTTATATTGGCCTCATCCTTCCCCTCTGCCCACTCCCCAGCTGTGCTGCACTGCAGTTTGCTAACTCAGAATAATACATCATTACCTCAGGGGAAAACCACTTCCCTCTTTCATACTCAGGACATTGAGACTTACCCTTGTTTTCTTCTTGCCCACAAAACAACTGTGGAAGTTTACTTTCTAGGAAAGTTGCAAAGAGAAACAAACAAACAAAAATCTAACGTCTTGAAAGTGAAAGAGATGCAGCCTCTCTGGCTTTCTTTACTTCCCTTTCTCATTCTCATCTCATCATGAAATAGAACCAGAGCAGAGGCAGGAATACCAACATTGTCCAGTAAGTCACTAAGTGTGGATAAAAGGTTAAAATGAGAAATTACACTCAAGTAAAGGAAAGAAGGCTGTTTCTCCTGATCTAGTGCCCTGGGTCTCACTGCCCTGCATTCTCAGAGGAGACATAAACAGGGGAACAGAGATGCCCAGTAGAATCAACTGCCTGAATCAATGACCGAAACTCATTAGATTCTGTGACATAAGCTTCCAGTAAGAGACAACCCATCACTGAGTCGCCTTCCTCCACTCAGAAACGCTGAGCAGAACAAGTGCTGACGAGTTTAAGGAAAAGAGTTCAATAATAAAACCTAAACTTGGCAAAGTAAATATTATTTATCTACTAAAAGGAAAATAATTGCAGCTGGAAACTCCTCCACCAACTTGCACAAACACACTTTTGCCCTCAGCATCTGAGCACTGCTGACACTTTAGACACCTGGGGACACGGGTCAGGAGAGGAAGAGGCCACCACGGAGCACGAGGGTCCTTCACACAAAAACTCCAGGGGAGAGGCTGGGGTTTCGGGAAGCAATTTATTTTCCCAAACAATCAATAAGCCCTCCCCAGAAAGGAGATTTTCGAGTCCTCAGGATGTGGTGAGCCTGCCCTCAGGGAGGGAGAGGGTCCAGCTGGTGAACAAAGGGGCCTCTGTCACTCCAGAGGACAGAGGATGGCCCCATGTGATCTCTCCCTTGCGAGTGAGGTGCTGCTGGGAAAACACAACTATTCTGGATGTAGAGGCTCCTCACCCATGTAGCCTGAGAAGAACCAGGATTCTGGTGGGGGTTTGGGCCAGTCTGTGGAGGACGACAGGTGTCCAGCAAGAAAATGGTGGAAAGAAGGGTGATGTCTGTAATAGTCCTGCCCTCATGGTTCCCTGAAGGTCAGGGATCTGCAGGAACCTGTTACAGAAGAAAGAGAAATGTGGGAGGAGTTCAAGGATGGGTCATAATCAGCCTCTTCTCTAAATCAAACACTAAAGAAAACTCATCATTTGTTTCCAAGAGCTTAACTGCCAGAGTGATCTGGTAAATCCCTTATAAATACGGAATCCACAGCGTGGACAGAGCCTGGCTTCCTATGGAACCTAAGAGGGAAAAATGGAGCCTAAAAGCAAGCCAAAAATGTGTTCACGGATGAGAGGAGAGCGACACTTGTGCATGAGAGATAAAGAGCAGTACGTGTGTCATTGCAAATGTCCATCCATTCTGACTGAAGAGAAAGACCTTCTCGTTTGATTGAAAAATATCCATTTGGATGGGCACATCTGAAGTCACTAGGAAAAGGCAAAATTAATAGTTTAGAAGGAAGAACATTTCTTTGACTGTCTTGAGAATACATAACAGAAAACCAAAAAAGGAAGTAAAAGTGCATAGAAATGATTAGAAAATGAAAAGTACCATGTTCCCTATTTAATGGCCTTGCTTAGAAAGCATGGCATCAGAGAACCTGCCTCAAGGTTCCCCCAGACGCCATCTCAGCCAGCCCAGTAGCCACCGCATCTTCCCCATGGTCTTTGTGTTCTCTCTACTGATGGCCCTGGTGCTGGTCAGCTATGGCCAGGGAGGATGCCTGGGCTATGACCTGTCTCAGAACCACATGCTGGTTGGCAGGAAGAACCTCAGGCTCCTGGGCCAAATGAGCAGGCTCCCCCCTCGCTTCTGTCTGCAGGACAGAAAAGACTTCACTTTCCCGCAGGAGAGGGTAGAGGGCTTCCAGTTCTAGGAGGCCCAGGCCATCTCTGTGCTCCACGAGCTGCTCCAGCAGAGCTTCAGCCTCTTTCACACAGAGCGCTCCTCTGCTGCCTGGGACACCACCCTCCTGCAGCAGCTCCGCACTGGACTCCATCAGCAGCTGGACGACCTGGACGCCTGCCTGGGGCAGGTGATGGGAGAGGAAGACTCCGCGCTGGGAAGGATGGCCCCACACTGGCCATGAACAGGTACCTCCAGGGCATCCATGTCTACCTGAAAGAGAAGGAATATAGTGACTGTGCCTGGGAAATCGTCAGAGTGGAAATCATGAGATCCTTGTCTTCATCAACCAGCTTGCAAGAAAGGTTAAGAATGATGAATGGAGACATGAGCTCACCTTGACATGACTCTCATTGACTACGATGCCACATCACCCTTCTATACTCACCTAGGGTCATTTCAGAAGACTCTGAATTCTGCTTGAGCCACGAAATTTATTGAATTAACCAATACATGTCAGTAGTAATAAACAAGTAGATATAAAAGTAATCACATGCTGGAGAATCAGTCCATCAGCAATGACTGCCCTGATGTTAATTATTTATTCTTTATTTATTTAGTTAATGGAATATTTTATCTCATCATATTTATATTTTCATATAAAAGATGTGTTTATTTACATTGTGTTAAAAATATAGAAAATATATTTTCCTACTTCATTAAAATTGTTATTTGTTTTAATTATTAAATAGTTATCAAGATAAATTTCTTGAGTTTTTATTTTGAAACCTAAATCCTTATTTTGTCTACATATGCCTATCATAAAATAGTATTTGTTCACTTTATACTGTGGAACATTTGTATCATTTTCTAGGAAATATTTGTCAAAAGGTGGAATTCTGAGAATTTTCTGTGGATGCCATTGTTAGGACTCTGTGCTTTTCCTCAGGGAGCCTCGATTGAGGAACTAATATCCTATAAACTGTGCAGGGTGCCAAAAAGAAGTTATAAAGGAAATTATGAAATTGTAGACAATGGTTATTCTTGATGTCATAGGCATAACTAATTTATACCCACTCATTAAAGAATGGTTGATGTACATATGTGAGGGAAGCAGTCACCTCCTGCAGGAAAGCTGATGACCTATGGTGTTGACTGCCTCTCCTGCCTCCTATTACTCTGCCCCCACCTTCTCCTCAGTACTGCCTTACTGAGCAATTCTCTCCCTTCCGCAGTAACTTCACTGCGTCCACACAGGAGCTCTGCTCTGTGCTGGTTTCTAGCTGCATGGTGTAGCCAGAGTGGAAGCCACAGGAAGAGAGCCCAAGTGAAAGGAGAGTTCTAGAGATCCCAAAACCTCTATTTGCAGCTCTGCTTTTCACCAGCAGTGTCACCCTGAAAAATATCAAAAACACTATAGATCAATTTCTTCATCTTTAATATGGGGACAATAAGACTAGTTTTCTCAGGATTACTGTTTGGATTCGGTGAGTCCAAATCACACAAGAGGCATCAGTTGCTCCTGGCAGGAATCATCAGGACCGTGAGAATCACGGAGTGGCTGCCCTTAGGAAGGAGACAGGTCAGCCGCCCTGAGACGGCGTTGGAGGGAAACATGGAAAGGTGCTGGCCCCTGACAAAGGCATTTTCTTTTCATCTCGGGGGCTAGTTTCACAGTGCTTTCAGTGTGAGAACCTTCCTTTGCTGTATGCTGAAGAGAATTCCAATTTCTGGGTTTCATACTTCTAAAAGCATTCCTAGGAGTTCATAAAAAACTCTTTGAGAAAGATGAATTGGTAGGAAATGCTTGATCTAACATAAATACATAATAGAGGACGAATAGAGATCGCATATCAGTGCAGATAATCAAACACAAGCAGAGGCAGGAAGGAAAGAGTGGGGGCTGTGAAGTGTATGGTTCCGATCTCCAGTTCTGGGCTGTCCCAGGTTGGATCCTAGTTCTCCTTTCCATAAAATCCCTTGTCCATACTTGCTGGCAATGTCACCTCCGGGAGCCTCTGTTTTGCTACTGAAAGAACAACAGCCAACAAATGGGTCAGAAGCCAGTTTTACCTCTTCTCATACTAGAGAAGTGAGAAATATTATTAATGAATAAAGTGCCTGATTATCAGCAACCTCCAAGGAGACTTACACCAAGGGCCAACTTCCAGGATTGCTGCTGCTAGTACCCTTGTCCCCACGGGAAGCCACTGCTGACCCACACTTCCACGGGAGACTCCAACTTGAGGAGGTAGGTCTGGTTCAGTTCCTTCTGGGGTCACAGCTCCCTTCCCCTGGGTCTTGGTGCATATGGGGTGGGAGGTGGGAGGGGGGTTCAGGACTGGGAACTCATGTACACCTGTGGCTGATTCATGTCAATGTATGGCAAAACCAATACAGTATTGTAAAGCAAAATAAAGTAAAAATAATAATAAAAAAAGATTGTTTGTCGCCTGCAAGAAGAGTCTCTCCCACCGTTCTGTGGAAGTCCTGTAAACAAATCCCACTGGTCCTCAGAGTCAGATTGCCTAGGGATTCCCAGTTCCTTTGCAGGCTTGCGAGCATGACATGAGGCTCAGAACCTTCACAACAGTGGGAGAACTTTGTTGGTATTATTGTTTTCCAGTTTGCTGGTTTCCCATCTGGCAGGTATGGGGCTTACTTTTATTGTGCTCGAGCACCTCTTTCGTCTCATTGTAGTTTCTTCTCTGTGTTTGGACGTGGGGCATCCTTTTTCGGGAGGCTCCAGAGTCCTCCTCTGGATGGTTGTTCGATAGCTAGTTGTGATTCTCGTGCTCTTGCAGGAGATGAGTGCATGTCCTTCTACTTTGCCATCTTGAACCGGAAGCTAAGCCAAAACTTTGACATTTGACCATTTGAAATATGCTGAACTATCCCATTCACACCCACCATATATTTATTCACCACCACAGATGTACGTGTGGCTAAGATTTGAACAGGGTGTTAATTACTGGAAATAGGTATGTTGTGTGTCTTCAAATAGTATGATTTTCTAAGAAAGAGTTTAGAAATCAATATGTCAATCTGCTGCACAGAAAATATTTGTATTGAGGTATATCCAAGTTTCTGCACTAACAAGGATTCATTTATAAAAACTGATCAACAAGGATCCCACCAATTTATACATTTCATTCACCATATTTCAACTTTTATTATTTTAAGAATTTCCTATAGTCTGTACTTTTCAAGATCAAAGTCTTTCTTTTCATTTTAAACACCCCTCCCCAACACACATCCTCCATCAGGAACTTCTACCTGAGAGTCCCTTAAATGGGGAGGAATTGACTCCCCAGAGCAGGAGCATGTCTCCATTTCCTATTCCCACCCAGCATCCTGCATAACAGTAGGATACTACTGGCCCTCAGGATTGTCAATAAAAGTGTAAGTGTAATAATGATAATGTTGCAGGAAGGTGGACCCCTTCCAGGGCCCAAAACTGGGCTCTTGTCTAACACTCGGAAATGAATTGTCCGAGGAGACACATGTGCTGACAAAGCAAGAGAATAAAGGCAATGCCAAAGAATGTTCAGACTACCGGACAATTGCACTCATCTCACATGCTAGTAAAATAATGCTCAAAATTCTCCAAGCCAGGCTTCAGCAATACATGAACCGTGAACTCTCTGATGTTCAAGCTGGTTTTAGAAAAGGCAGNCCAGGGCCCAAAACTAGGCTCTTGTCTGACACTCGGAAATGAATTGTCCGAGGAGACACATGTGCTGACAAAGCAAGAGATTTGATTGGGAAAGGGCACCCAGATGGAGAGCAGTATGAGGGAACCCCGGAGAACTGCTCTGCCATGTGGCTCCCAACGTCAGGTTTCATGGTGATGGGATTACTTTCTGGGTGGTCTTTGATCAATCATTCTAGTTCACAGTCTTTCCTGGTGGCACACGCATCGCTCAGCCAAGACGGATGCTAGCGAGAGGGATTCTGGGAAGTGGATGGACACGCAGTGTCTCCTTTAGACCTTCCCTGAACTCTTCCGGTTGTGGTAGCTTATTAGTTCCGTATTCCTTATCAGGATCTCCTGTCATAAAACAACTCATGCAAATGGTAGCTGGCCATGGTGGGCGGTTTCAGTCAGTGTGCTTCCCCTAACAATAATAATAATGATAAGCTTAAAAGAGTTTTAGCAGTTAATCTGTTGAAAACGACAATCTTGCTGCATTTCTTGTTTTTAGTTTTTGTGGGTTACTCTTGTCTGCTCAGGTGTTATCTGGGCATCTCTTTAGTTTTCCCTCAAGTTCCTGTATCATTTCTTCCAGTCGATTGTTCTGTCCTATGTGACTGTTTCCTCATCTTTAAAATAAGGATATGGGAGTGGCTATATCCATACTTATAGCTGGTGTACGTTGCTGTACAGCAGAAATCAACACAACATTGTAAAGCAATTATTCTCCAATGAAAAACAAAATAGGGATAATGAGACTACTATACTCCATTCAATATACCATCTCATGTTCTGTACTCTATATATTAATATAACAACTTACAAAATTATCTTAAATGAGTAGATTATATAAAGCATCAGAGACACATTAAACAGCTGTAAGAGTTGTTACTGTGACAGGTGTATACAAAGGTGTCACCATTATTTCATGTCTACCCTAAAGATGATTACTCCTTATCTTGCCTTGCTCAACTCTAATTTTTAATGCAAAAAATCTACCTCTGCAGCTTAGAAGAAGTTAATCTTGTCTAATATTGGACAAAGCATATCTACACATTTAAAAAATTTTACTAGCAAATAAAATAATCACATGACTGTACCAAGCACATCATGATATTTAATGGGCATCAAATCAATATGCAATCAGTGCATTTGGCATATAAGATGCTTATTAGGTAGGAAATGGTATATTAAGTGTAAACCTACATTAGGCTGAAATAAACA
>SJYG01001543.1:18806-59341 GCA_006410535.1 Litocranius walleri
TTGGAGAAGACTCTTGAGAGTCCCTTGGACTGCAAGGAGATCCAACCAGTCCATTCTGAAGGAGATCAGCCCTGGGATTTCTTTGGAAGGAATGATGCTAAAGCTGAAACTCTACTACTTTGGCCACCTCATGCGAAGAGTTGACTCATTGGAAAAGACTCTGATGCTGGGAGGGATTGGGGGCAGGAGGAGAAGGGGACGACAGAGGATGAGATGGCTGGATGGCATCACGGACTCGATAGACACGAGTCTGAGTCAACTCCGGGAGATGGTGATGGACAGGGAGGCCTGGAGTGCTGCGATTCATGGGGTCGAAAAGAGTTGGACATGACTGAGAGACTGAACTGAACTGATACATTTAAAAATATTTTTCACCTATTTGATCATTGCTGGCGAAGTTAACCATTTAAATTAAATGAAATCCCTTTCCCTTCGAGGGGCTCCTTGAAGTCTTAGTCTTGTCCTCAAGTCTTCCCACTGGAGTGTTCCAATATCAGGTAGATGCCCTTCCAGGGTATAGATGCCTTTCTACTTTCCCTGAATCACAACTTTCCCCAGGAACAACCCTGCCGGGGTCCAGCCCCGGTGGGTCCAGGGAATTCGAAGCGTGGACGGCATTGGCGAGGAAAGATTTGTTTATTTATTTATACTGAAATATAAGATTAGATTAGGAAGAAATAGTGTAGTGGGAAAATTAAATGGAGAAAGAAAGCTGAATAACTTGGCTTAGGGGGAAGGCCAATAAAATCTCTGGACAAGAGATTTGCACCATCTACGTGGGGCAACAGGCGCCTGCTTGAATCTCTAAGGGTGCTCCACCTTGGGCCCCTTTTGTGCGGGGCTTGAAAGCAGGGACAAGTAAATAGGCTTGGCGAGCCCTCCTCCCCCCCCATCCAGATGGGAATTCAGCCTGAAATTAGAGTGAAGAGGAGAGGAAAGAGACACACACACACACACACACACACACACACACACACACACTGGGGAAACCAGTTCAGCAACTAGCTCCAGCCTCTATTGTTCAGAAGGCCTTTTATGCCTTTTTGATTGTACATAGAGATCAATGGGTAATACAAAATTATTCAGCGTTAGCAGCCCAGACTCTTATCAAAACCAGGCTTTTCTCTCTGCATATCTAATTGTATACACAAGTCTTAGGTAATTTACATCTTCTTCCAGCCAAAAGGGCCAATTAACATTTTACAGCCTTTTTCCGATAAAGGTTTGTCGACCAGAAGACTTATTTGTGTTGCTCTTCCCAAGGTCTGATGTCACTCTCAGAACAGCACTAAACAAAGTTACATTCTTGCAGAGCAAAGATACAGCAACTTATAATAAGTAAAGGGAGTACAGTGATTTACAGCAAAAGAGAAGCAATTAACTCAAAAGTCTAGTGTTGCTAACATCAAAGCTACTACATATCTTTTTCTACGTCCTGCTTACATTTAGTAATGTCCTTCCAGGTGCGTAAAAGATAAAGAATATGGAGGTCTGGCAGCAATCTTTGAGGCAACAGTGAAAACCCATCACCAATATGATTTTTAACTCTTTAGAAGAAGCTCTGTATCTTTAAGATGCTTTTAAGCTTTGTGCCTCTCTCATTTGGGGGGCTGTAAGCAATTCACAGGCTGTAAGAAGTCTGGGGAACCTGTTAGGCAAGCTAGAGAGCTATCAGAGGGGGTTTAACTGAAACATCCCTTTCAAATGCAGAAGACTAAAGCCCTGAGTTGACTTTTTCCCAGAGAATATCAGAAGAGTGGAAAAGCAGAGTGCAGAGACCTGCAGATTCTTATTTGCGGGGGGAGGGGGGGGGATGCTCAGGAAATGCCTTGGGGAACCCCTGAAGTTTGATCACATCTGCGTATGCCAGTCTTCCTTCCACGTGACCCTGTCATGGGCGGGATCCCTCATACTGGCTCCTGGCACAACCCTGAATCTGAAAACACACCACAATATGCTCTGATTTCTAGCCACTAATCGCTGCATAAAAGGGCACCAGTGTAAGCTGCTCTGGCTAACATCTCGTCCCAAGAAGGGGAGGATGGACGTAGATGAAGGTGCAGAAATCAAAAGCTCTGAACAAAGTTGCTACAAAACACTCCAGGGCAGTCTGGCACGAAAAGGAAGTTTCCTCACTGCTCCTGGGGCCCCACAAGCTCCCAGGGCCCCAGCAGCACCTTGCCCCGGCCTGAGGCTCCTGTCAACGGACTCTCCGGTTATCTTTGGTGGTACCCACGTTCAAGTTCAAGGCTCTTGACCTGGAGTTGGTTTCTGCTGGGCCAGCAGGGCCAGTTGGTCTGTTACAGGGAGATCCACGGTGCCCATCCCAGCCACAGAGGCGTAGGGAAGGCAGCTTGGAGATCCTTGTTAAGCTGTAGCCCTGGGACTCAGTTTCACTAAAGCTCTGAGTGGTCTCTAGGAGGATGGCACTGGTGAGGATCACCATTCTCCAGGGCTGGAGAACACCGCCCTCCTGTCATCAGGGAAGGGGTTGGCATCTGGTGAGCTTGGTGATGCTGCAGATGTCAGGTTGTGCCAGCCTTTATGCAGCTGTGCCCAGCAATTTCTTGCAAATAAGATCTTTAATAGGCCAAAACTGTCAGTTTCTACACTTTTCTCTTTTGTTTCCACTGAAAAGCTATTCCCTTCTATTCAGGGCATCAGAGACCGTCACAGCTTCGATGCTTCTTTTGTGTTATTACACTGGAAATGAAATATACTCATGGAAAAGTCTCAGTCAAAAGAGATATTCATCTACATGAGTCAATTCAGCTTGAAATAAAAACCCAAAGCTCAATCTAATTCTCTTCTTTAGTCTAAAAGAGAACTCACAGGTGTGACTCCATTGTCTATTTTGACAGTTTAAACTGCACCAAGATGAATCCTGCCACAACTCTCTGCATTTCCTTTTTAAGATCTAATACATAAGGTTTGGATTCTTCCACAACGATTTACAGGACCACAGTTCCCATTTTCTGATGGTCTACAGATAACAGTGGCATAATACTCAGTTCAGTCACTCAGTGTGTCCAACTCTTTGTGACCCCATGGACTACAGCACGCCAGGCCTCCCTGTCCATCACAAATTCCTGGAGTCCACTCGGGCATTGAGTCGGTGTGCCATCCAACCATCTCATCCTCTGTTGTCCCCTTCTCCCCCTAACTTCAATCCCTCCCAGCATCAGGATCTTTTCCAAGGAGTCAGTTCTTCACATCAGGCAGCCAGAGTATTGGAGTTTCAGCTTCAGCATCAGTCCTTCCAATTAAAATGCAGGATTGATTTCCTTTAGATTGGACTGGTTGGGTCTCCTTGTTGTCCAAGGGACTCTCAAGAATCTTCTCCAACACCACAGTTCAAAAGCACCAGTTCTTCCCTGTTCAGTTTTCTTTATAGTCCAACTCTCATATCCATACATGACCACTGGAAAAACCATAGCCTTGATTAGATGGACCTTTGTTGGCAAAGTAATGTCTCTGCTTTTAAATATGCTGTCTAGGATGGCCATAGCTTTTCTTCCAAGGAGCAAGTATCTTTTAATGTCATGGGTGCAGTCACCATCTGCAGAGATTTTGGAGCCCAGAAAAAGAAAGCCTCTCACTCTTTCCATTGTTTCCCGATTTGTCATGAAGTGATAGGACCAGATGCCATGATCTTGGTTTTCTGAATGTTGAGTTTTAAGTCAACTTTTCCACTCTCCTCTTTCACTGTCATCAAGAGGCTCTTTAGTTCGCCTTCACTTTCTACCATAAGAGTGGTGTCATCTGCATATCTAAGGTTATTGATATTTCTCTGGACAATCTTGATTCCAGCTTGTGCTTCATCTAGTCCAATATTTCTCATGATGTACTCCGCATATACGTTAAATAAGTAGGGTGACAATATACAGCCTTGACGTACTCCTTTTCCCTATTTGGAACCAGTCTGTTGTTCCATGTCCAGTTGCTTCTTGACTTGCATACAGATTTCTCTGGAGGCAGATCAGGTAGTCAGCTATTCCCATCTCTTGAAGAATTTCCCACAATTTATTGTGATCTATACAGTCAAAGGTTTTGGCATACTCAATAAAGCAGATGCTTTTCTAGAACTCTCTTGCTTTTTTGATGATCCAACAGATGTTGGCATTTGACCTTTGGTTCCTCTGCATTTTCTAAAACCAGCTTTTACATCTGGAAGTTCACGGTTCACATACTGTTGAATCCTGGCTTGGAGAATTTTGAGCATTGCCTTGCTAGCGTGTGAGATGAGTGCAATTATGTGGTGTCTGAGCATTCTTTGGCACTGCCTTTCTTTGGGATTGGCATGAATTTTATATTTAGTCAGTAATAATTTTTATTTTTCATTAAATCCTTACTATAAAAACATTCATTATTTGTCTTTTTCTTTAAAATGAAATGCCAAAAAATAAATAAATAAAATGAAATGCCAAGCTGAATGCTCAACTTGATTAAACAATTCATTTTACAAGTCCTTGACACCTTTTCTGATTTGCAGATTTGAGTCAAATCTGCAGATTAGCCACGTTGTGTGTCGCTCTCAAGATCTAGATGTAAATATAACTAATTCAGTCATTTTTGGAGCTTTGATTTCTTAAAAAGAAATTAACCCCAAATCAATAATCAGTTAATTCATAATAAAATGTTCACTATATTAAAAATAGTACTAATCCTCAGTGATCAATGCAAAAAAATAGAGGAAAACAATAAATGGGAAAGACTTGAGATTTCTTCAAGAAAATTAGAGATACCAAGGGAATATTTGATGCAAAGATGGGCTCTATAAAGGACAGAAATCGTAGGGACTTAACAGAAGCAGAAGATATTAAGAAGAGGTGGCAAGAATACACAGAAGAACTGTACAAAACAGATCTTCATGATCAAGATAATCACGATGGTGTGATCACTCACCTAGAGCCAGACATCCTGGAATCTGAAGTCAACTGGGCCTTAGGAAGCATCACTATGAACAAAGCTAGTGGAGGTGATGGAATTCCATTAGAGCTATTTGAAATCCTAAAAGATGATGCTGTGAAAGTGTTGCACTCAATATGCCAGCAAATTTGGAAAACTCAGCAGTGGCCATAGGACTCAAAAAGTCAGTTTTCATTCCAGTCCCTAAGAAAGGCAATGCCAAAGAACACTCAAACTACTGCACAATTGCACTCCTCTCACACGCTAGTAAAGTAATGCTTAAAATTCTCCAAGCCAGGCTTCAGCAATATGTGAACCGTGAACTTTCAGATGTTCAAGATGGTTTTAGAAAAGGCAGAGGAACCAGAGATCAAATTGCCAGCACCTGCTGGATCATGGATAAAGCAAGAGAGTTCCAGAAATACATGTATTTCTGCTTTATTGACTACACCAAAGCCTTTGACTTTGTATATAACAATAAACTGTGGAAAATCTGAAAGAGATGGGAATAGCAGACCACCTGATCTGCCTCCTGAGATTTCTGTATGCAAGTTAGAGCTGGACATGGAACAACAGACTGGTTCCAAATGGGAAAAGGAGTACATCAAGGCTGTATATTGTCACCCTGCTTATTTAAATTTTATGCAGAGTACATCATGAGAAATGCTGGGCTGGAATCAAGATTGCCAGGAGAAATATCAATAACTTCAGATATGCAGATGACACCACCCTTATGGCAGAAAGTGAAGAGGAACTAAAAAGCCTCTTGAGGAAAGTGAAAGTGAAGAGTGAAAAAGTTGGCTTAAAACTTAACATTCAGAAAACGAAGATCACGACATCCCATCCCATCATTTCATGGCATATAAATGGGGAAACAGTAGAAACAGTGGGTGACTTTATTTTTCTGGGCTCCAGAATCACTGTGGATGGTGACTGCAGCCATGAAATTAAAAGACGCTTACTCCTTCCAAGGAAAGCTATGACCAACCTAGAGAGCATTTTCAAAAGCAGAGACATTACTTTGCCAACAATGGTCCATCTAGTCTAGGCTATGATTTTTCCAGTGGTCGTGTATGGATGTGAGCATTGGACTATAAAGAAAGCTGAGCACAGAAGAATTGATGCTTTTGAACTGTGGTGTTAGAGAAGACTCTTGAGAATCTTGGACTGCAAGACCCAACCAGTCCATCCTAAAGGAGATCAGTCCTGAGTGTTCATTTAAGGACTAATGTGAAGCTGAAACTCTATAACTTTGGCCACCTGATGCAAAGAGCTGACTCACTGGAAAAGATCCTGATGTTGGGAAAGATTGAGGGCAGGAGAAGGGGATGACAGAGGATGAGATGGTTGGATGATGTCACCATCTCAACGGACATGGGTTTGAGTGGACTCTGGGAGTTGGTGATGGACAGGGAGGCCTGGTGTGCTGCAGTCCATGGGGTTTCAAAGAGTCAGACATGGCTGAGAGACTGAACTGAACGGAACTGAATTAGTAGCAGAAATGAATATCAGGTTGAATGCTACAAGGAAAGGGAGAAAACTGGAATTCCACCAGTAGAATGTGGCCCAAGATGTGACAGGATATAAAAAGTTAACTACTACAGTTAATTAGTAAACATTTCAGTGCAAATGCCCACTGGACGTTGGAGATGGCAATTTACAAGCAATTTCACGAAATGTAAAGCATGGAACAGAAAAACTGATCAAATGGGAAAGGAGTATAACATGAGAAAAAAGACTTAAAATTGAGCCCTATGACCTCAGCCTTCAAAGGGAGGGACTGCCACCAAGGAAGCAGAGATGGAATGGCCACATGTCAACAGCTCAGGAGAGAGTGGAGAGAAGACAGAGGCAGAAGGGTGGCGCCCCCTTGAGACTGGGTGCACTCATGGATATGCAGATGAGAAGTTCTTCCTCCTGGGAGAAGAGATGACACTGACCACCTCAGTGAGAGCTTGCTTGCTAGAATTAATCAACAGAAACCAGCAGGTTTCTGAATGAAGAAGGAATCAATTATGTGTTGAACATTATGGAAAATCACAGCACAGGCCCTTTAAGTTTACATTTTTACTTTCCTATTGAGCTAGGAATCTCAAGATGATACACAGAGTAATTCAGAAGTAGCAAGACAATAGCAGGAAGCCCTCAGGACATGGAACCACACAGATAAGAAGAACTCAGGCAAGCATTTCACTACAACATTCCCTTTCAGAGAATGGGAAGATTGAAGTGGATTTGAGAGCACAGAGACAGCGTGGAAACCTAGCTGCTGGCTGTGCCTCCAGCACAGGCGATGATCACACCACAGCAGCCTGCAGAGTCTTGGAAGGGAGGAGGGCCACGCCCATCACAGCTGCAGACTTGCTGCCTCCTTAGGACCCAGTAAGGAATCACAGAGCAGGGCAAGACGTGCCTGGGACAGTGCAGTGCAAGGAAGTTCTTTCACTCCATCGTGATATCTTTGCCTCTTTCAGAGACAAGCACAATTAAACAATCTTAAATAGAAGGGCCACAGGCAGCGGTTTTAATACACTTAGCGACTAGTGTGACAGAGCCTTCCTGAAAGGACACATATCAGGAATGTGCACTCTGGAAGATCACAGTTCCTAAAAGTAGCAAAGATTTTTGTGGAAATTCATGCATTTAATGCAGGCAATTTGGAAAGAGGACATTGATGAATCAGTCATCTTTCTCTTGTTTCCAGTTGGTACAAACAGCACTGAGTAGGAACATTTAAAGTCAGAGAGACATTTAAAGTACATTTAGAGGTTTGGAAACCTGTCTGAGGAATAGAGTCCTAAAAGAAGCAAACACCATTCCTATATTACTTTTGAAATATCATACTGGCCTCATCCTTCCCCTCTGCCTCAGCATGTCCCCAGCTGTGCTGCAATGAAGTTTGCTATCTCAGAATACGTCATTGTGTCAGGGGAAAGCCACTTCCTTTTTTTCATATTCCTGACACGCAGATTTACATTTGTTTTCTTTTTGTCTACATTTGTTTTCTCATCTCGAATTTTACTTTCTAGGAAAGTTGCAAAGAAAAACCAAAAAAATCTAAAGTCTTGAAAATGATAGAGTAGAGCCCCTCTGGCTTTCTTTACTTCCTTTTATTGTTCTCACCTCATCATGAATTAGGACTAGAGCAGGAGCAGTGAGACTAATCTTGTCAATATAAATTAAAACAACTTCAACTGAAGAATCACCCACAAGCAAAGAAAGAAGGCTAGTTCTGTAAGAGCAACTCAAATGACAGGCCCTACGGGGGGCCACAGTTCCAATTTTCTTAGAATGATAAACCCAGTTTCCTGGAAACTAGCTTAGCATTTAAGAAACCAATCAGCTACCAGCCTGGGAAAAATTAAACCAAGCGCGGGAAATAAAACCAATCAGGACCCGCAGCCAGCCCGGGAAATTATGAGCCAGTTAAACTCAACACCTGGCTCCCCACTAGAGGGTGACCAATCAGACCCTGGGATTCCTGTTTTTCAAACTTTTTCGCGCGAAAATACCCCATATAAGCAATGTAACCCACAACTCAGGGCCCCTCCCTATAGCCGCTGTGTCGGTATCTGTGGGAGCCCCAGCTCGAGCTTGGTAATAAAAACTCTCTTGCTTTTGCATCAGATGTCGGCTCCCTGGTGGTCATTGGGAGATTTCGCGACTTGGGCATAACAGTTCCCCCTGACTGAGTAGCGGGGGTCTCCCTGCCCTGCATTCTCAGGGGAAGACAGAGACACAGGAGCAAAGAAGCCCAGAGGAACCAACTGACTGAAGGAGCAACTGAAGCTCACTAGGTTCCGAGACAGAAACTTCTGAGGAGAGACAGCAGCACCACTGACCCCACTCCTCCAACTCAGAGACTCCGAACACCACACGTGTTTAAAAAATCAAGAGAGCTGAATGATAAAATCTACACTTGGTAAAATAAAAATGATCTCTCTACTAAAGGTAGAATAATAGCAGTTGGATAATTCCTCTACTTGCACAAACACACTTTAGCGCTCAGCGCCTTAGCACTACTGACATTTAGGACACCTGGAGACATGGGCCAGGAGAAGGGTCCTCACTGGGAACTCGGGTCCTTCCATAAACACTCCAGGCGAGAGGGTGGGGTTTCAGGAAGATGATTTCCTTTCAACAGGTAAACAAGCCCTCCACAGAAAGGAGGTTTTCGAGTCCTCAGGATGTGGTGAGCCTGTCCTCAGGGAGGGAGTCCAGCAGGTGAGGAAGGGACTCAGTCACTCCAGAGGACAGGGGGCGGCGCCATGTGATCTCCTGTGAGTGAGGTGCTGCTGGGAAAATACAATTATCCTAGATGTAGCGTCTCCTCACCCATGTTCCCCGAGAAGAACCAGGATTCTGGTGGGAGTATTGGCCCAGTCTGTGGAGGAAAATAGGTATCCAGGATGAAAATGGTGGAAAGAAAGAGCAATGTCTGTAACAGTCCTGACTTCGTGGTTCCCTAAAACACAACGACAGGACCTGTAGGAACATGTTCTAGAAGGAGGAGAAATGTGGGGAGAGCTCATGGACTTGTCATAATCAGATTCTTTTCTAAATCAAATACTAAAGATAAACCATCTTCTGTTTCAAAGACCGTTAATTGCCAGAGTAATCTGGTAAATCACTTATAAATACAGAAATATAGAGCTGAGGGAGCCTGGTTTCCTATGTAAAGTAAGAGGGAAAAATGGAGCCTAAGATCAGGGCTACAGATGTGTTCATGGACAAGAGAAGAGCAATATTTGTGCATGAGAGACAAAAAGCAATAATGTCTGTAATCACAAACAGACATCACTCCTGAGTTAAGAAAAAGACTTTTCTCGTTTGATCGATAAATATCCATTTGGATGGGCACATGGAAGTTAGTGGGAAATACACAAAATTAATAGTTTAGATTGATGACATTTTCATTGATCATACTGTGAATACATACATGAAAATAAAAAAAAAAGAAGTAAAAGTGTAGAGAAATGATTAGCAAATGAAAACTATCATGTTCCCTATTTAATGGCCTCGCTTAGAAAGCCTGGCATCAGAGAACCTACCTCAAGGTTCCCCCAGACGCTGCCTCAGCCAGCCCGGCAGCGGCCGCATCTCCCTATGGCCTTCGTGCTCTCTCTCCTGATGGCACTGGTGCTGGTCAGCTACGGCCCGGGAGGATCCCTGGGCTGTGACCTGTCTCTGAACCACGTGCTGGTTGGCAACCAGAACCTCAGGCTCCTGGGCCAAATGAGGAGACTCTCCCCCCGCTTCTGTCTACAGGACAGAAAAGACTTCGCTTTCCCCCAGGAGATGGTGGAGGGCGGCCAGCTCCAGGAGGCCCAGGCCATCTCTGTGCTCCACGAGATGGTCCAGCAGAGCTTCAGCCTCTTCCACATAGAGCGCTCCTCTGCTGCCTGGGACACCACCCTCCTGCAGCAGCTCCACACTGGACTCCATCAGCAGCTGGACGACCTGGACGCCTGCCTGGGGCAGGTGATGGGAGAGGAAGACTCTGCCCTGGGAAAGACGGGCCCCACCCTGGCCGTGAAGAGGTACTTCCAGAGCATCCATGTCTACCTGCAAGAGAAGGAATATAGCGACTGTGCCTGGGAAACCGTCAGAGAGGAAATCATGAGATCCTTGTCTTCATCAGCCAGCTTGCAAGAAAGGTTAAGAATGGTGGATGGAGACCTGAGCTCACCTTGGGATGACTCTCACTGACTAAGACACCACATCACCCTTGTACGCTCACCTGTAGTCATTTCAGAAGACTCTGATTCCTGCTTTAATCACAAAATGTATTAAATTAATTCAACCAGCTCTTTGTTTGTAGTAGGAAGTAAATGTGTGCAGCTTAAGGGGATTCAGTCCTAAGCAATGACTGCGCTGACGTGATTTATTATTTGTTTGCTTATTTATTTAGTTATAGTTATTCTTTTATCTCCTCATATTCATTTTCTCATATAAAAGGTTTTTACACTGTACTAAAATTTAGAAAATACATTTACATTTCGAGTTCATCCAATTTGTAATTTCTTTCATTTATTAAATTCTTATGAAGGTGAATTTCATGAGGTTTTACTCTTTTTATTTAGCTTGTAAGTCAAGTCCAGCTCTTCTGTGCCCATAGACTGTAGCTTCCCAGGCTTCCCTTGTCCATGAGATTTCCCAGGTGAGAAACTGGTGTGGGTTTCCTTTTCCTTCTCCAGGGGACCTTCCCCACCCATGGACCCAACACTGATCTCCCGCATGGACAGGGGCATTCTTCACCCACTGAGCCACGAGGGAAGCCCATTTTCTATGGAGGCTGATGGAAATATTTGTAAATCCCATCTCCTGCAGGGGCTATAACTCTCAGGGGCCTTATCTATCACATACCTCAAATTTCTGGTGAGGACTAATTCAGCAATCTCTATAAATTTATATGGTCAGTTAAATACGATTATTTTATTATTATTAGAATTATTATTTTTGTCAATCACATTAGACTCAGAAATAATTACCAGTTGATAGTTTTATGTTGCTAATTATATAAACTCATCAGGATTATTTGTAAATTTGTAAACTGCTCAATTTATCTAGAAATTTGGAGACAGACAATAAACAAATGAAAATATAAACTACTGTAACAGTGAGGCAGAGCCGACAAAGGCACAATGTATGTTAGTAAAACAGGAAAATCAGTGATGGTTCAATACATGCAGTTTGCACAGATGTTGGATAGGGAGGTGGGGCTTGGAATCTGACACATTAGGTTTTGAAACCTGGATCTCCCATTTTCTTTTTACACTATTTCACTCAAATAGTCTTACCAGGTGGCTCTTGGAAATAAGAATATTTACATCTCAGTGTCAACTATGTTGGAAGGATTAAGTCTCCCTTTTAAGGGCTAAGGAATTTGTAGTTCCTGACAACATCATTTTTTTATAAAGACTGAAAGTCTGTGGAATCTGTCTGGTACGTCCTTGGTAATCATGTTCACAGTAGCATTCTAACACTTAGTTAGAAATCAGTTCAGGACTTCTGTGCCACAAAAAGTGACGGCAACATCAAGGAATGTGTTTCTTATCCTCAAATAAATATCAAGAATGAAATATATTCTAATGAATCATTGCCATAAACACAACACATCGGTACCTTCTTATTACCATGTTACAGACTTAATGTGTGTGTATACCCAAAATTTGTATAATGAAATGTACCCCGCCCACGTAATCATAACAGAAGGTGGGATACTACGGAGATCATTACGTTTAGATGAGGTTCAGTTCAGTTCAGTTCAGTTCAGTTGTGTCCAACTCTTTGTGACCCTATGGACGATAGCATGCCAGGCTTCCCTATCCTCACCAACTCCTGGAGCATACTCAAACTCATGTCCATTGAGTGGGTGATGCCATGCAACCATCTCATCCTCTGTCATCCCCCTCCACTCCACATTCAATCTTTCCCAGCATCAGGATCTTTTCAAATGAGTCAGTTCTTCAATCAGGTGGCCAAAGCATTGGAGTTTCAGCTTCAGCATCAGTCCTTCTAATGAATATTCAGGACTAATTTCCTATAGGATGGATTGGCTTGATCTCCTTGCAGTCCAAAGGACTCTCAAGAGTCTTCTCCCACAACACAGTTCAAAAGCATCAATTCTTCGGTGCTCAGCTTTCTTTATAGTCCAAATTTCACATCCATACATGACAACTGGAAAAACCATAGCCTTGACTAGATGGACCTTTGTTGACAAAGTAATGTCTCTGCTTTTTAATATGCTATCTAGGTTGGTGATAGGTTTTCTTCCAAGGAGCAAGCATCTTTTAATTTCATGGCTGCAATCACCATCTGCAGTGATTCTGGAGCCCCCCAAAATAAAGCCTCTCACTCTTTCCATTGTTTCCCTATCTATTTGCCAGGAAGTGATGGGACCGGATGCCATGATCTCAGCTTTCTGAATGTTGAGCTTTAAGCTAATTTTTTCACTCTCCTCTTTCACTTTCATCAAGAAGCTCTTTAGTTCTTCTTCGCTTTCTGCCATAAAGGTGTCAGAGGTTATTGCGTGTCTGAGGTTATTGATGTTTCTCCCAACAATCTTGACTCTAACTTGTGCTTCATCCAGTCCAGTATTTCTCATGATGTACTCTGCATGTAAGTTAGACAAGCAGGGTGACATATACAGCCTTGACATACTCCTTTTCCTATTTGGAACCAGTCTGTTATTCCATGTGCAGTTCTAACTGTTGCTTCTTGACCTGCACACAGTTTCTCAGGAGGCAGATCAGGGGGGCTGCTATTCCCATCTCTTGAAGAATTTTCCACAATTTGTTGTGATCTACACAGTCAAAGGCTTTCGCATAGTCAATAAAGCAGATGTTTTTTCTGGAACTCTCTCACTTTTTCGATGACCCAACGGATGTTGGCCATTTGATTTCTGGTTCCTCTGCCTTTTCTAAAACCAGATTAAACATCTGGAAGTTCATGGTTCATGTACTGTTGAAGCCTGGCTTGGAGAATTTTGAGCATTAGTTTGCTAGCGTGTGAGATGAGTGCAACTGTGCAGTAGTTTGAACATTCTTTGGCATTGCCTTCCTTTGGGATTGGGATGAAAACTGACCTTTTCCAGTCCTGTGGTCACTGCTGAGTTTTTCCAATTTGCTAGCATGTTGAGTGTAGCAGTTTCACGGCATCGTTTTTTAGGATTTGAGTTTCATCATCTCCACTAGCCTTGTTCGTAGTGATATTTCCTAAGGCCCACTTGACTTCACATTCCAGGATGTCTGGCTCTAGGTGAGTGATCAGACCATCATGGTTATCAGGGGCATGAAGATCTCTTTTGTATGGTTCTTCTGTGTATTCTTGCTACCTCTTAATATCTTCTGCTTCTGTTAGGTCCAGACCATTTTTGTTCTTAATTGTGCTCATCTTTGCATGAAATGTTCCTTTGGTATCTTTAATTTTCTTGAAGAAATCTCTAGTCTTTCCCATCTTATTGCTTTCCTCTATTTCTTTGCATTGATCACTGAGGAAGGCTTTCTTATCTCTCCTTGCTATTCTTTGGAACTCTGCATTCAGATGGGTATATCTTTCCTTGTCTCCTTTGCCTTTCGCTTCTCTTCATTTCATAGCTATTTATAAGGCCTCCTCAGGCAGCCATTTTGTTTTTTTGCATTTTTTTTCTTGGGGATGATGCTGCCTCCTGTACAATGTCATGAACCTCCATTCGTAGTTCTTCAGCCACACTGTCTATCAGCTCTAATCCCTTGAATCTATTTCTCAGTTCTACTGTATAGAAGGGATTTGATTTAGGTCATCCTGGAATGTGAAGTCAAGTGGGCCTTAGAAAGCATCACTACGAACAAAGCTAGTGGAGGTGATGGAATTCCAATTGAGCTGTTTCAAATTCTGAAAGATGATGCTGTGAAAGTGCTGCCCTCACTATGCCAGCAAATTTGGAAAACTCAGCAGTGGCCACAGGACTGGAAGAGGTCAGTTTTCATTCCAGTTCCAAAGAAAAGCAATGCCAAAGAATGCTCAAACTACTCCACAATTGCACTCGTCTCAGATGGTAGTAAAGTAATGCTCAAAATTCTCCAAGCCAGGCTTCAGCAATACATGAACCACGAACTCCCTGATGTTCAAGCTGGTTTTAGAAAGGCAGAGGAACCAGAGATAAAATTGCCAACATCCACTGGATCATGGAACAAGTTAGAGAATTCCAGAAAAACATCTATTTCTGCTTTACTGACTATGCCAAAGCCTTTGACTGTGTGGATCACAATAAACTGTGGAAAATTCTGAAAGAGATGGGAATACCAGACCACCTGACCTGCCTCTTGAGAAACCTGTATGCAGGTCAGGAGGCAACAGTTAGAACTGGACATGGAACAACAGACTGGTTCCAAATAGGAAAAGGAGTATGTCAAGGCTGTATATTGTCACCCTGCTTATTTAACTTATATGCAGAGTACATCATGAGAAATGCTGGACTGAAAGAAACACAAGCTGGAATCAAGATTACCCGGAGAAATATCAATAACCTCAGATATGCAGATGACACCGCCCTTATGACAGAAAGTGAAGAGGAGTTAAAAAGCCTCTTGATGAAAGTGAAAGAGGAGAGTGAAAATGTTGGCCTAAAGCTCAGCATTCAGAAAACGAAGATCATGGCATCCGGTCCCATCACTTCATGGCAAATAGATGGGGAAACAGTGGAAACGGTGTCAGACTTTATTGTTTTGGGCTCCAGAATCACTGCAGATGGTGACTGCAGCCATGAAATTAAAAGACGCTTAGTCCTTGGAAGAATGGTTAGGACCAACCTAGATAGTATATTCAAAAGCAGAGACATTACTTTGCCGACTAAGGTCCGTCTGGTCAAGGCTATGGTTTTTGCAGTGGTCATGTATGGATGTGAGAGTTGGACTGTGAAGAAAGCTGAGCACTGAAGAATCGATGCTTTTGAACTGTGGTGTTGGAGAAGAGTCTTGAGAGCCCCTTGGACTGCAAGGAGATCCAACCAGTCCATTCTGAAGGAGATCAACCCTGGGATTTCTTTGGAAGGAATGATGCTAAAGCTGAAAGTCCAGTACTTTGGCCACCTCATGAGAAGACTTGACTCATTGGAAAAAACTCTGATGCTGGGAGGGATTGGGGGCAGGAGGAGAAGGGGATGACCGAGGATGAGATAGCTGGATGGCAACACGGACTCACTGGACGTGAGTCTGAGTGAACACTGGGAGATGGTGATGAACAGGGAGGCCTGGCGTGCTGCGATTCATGGGGTTGCAAAGAGTTGGACTCGACTGAGTGACTGAACTGAACTGAACTGATTCCTAAAATGTCGATCTTCCCTCGTGCCATCTCTTGTTTGACCACTTCTAATTTGCTCATCCACTTCCAGTAGATTACGTTATGTGGAGGGATCCCTTAAGCATGGGATTGTCATGTTTATGCGACTCACAAGACACTTTGCTTCCTCTTTCCTCTCCACCATGGGAGGACAGAGAGAAGCTGGCAGTTTGCACCCCAAAAGAGGGTTCTCACCAGAACTCCACCCTGCTGGTACCCTGATCTCACACTTCAAACCCCACCATTCTGACAAACAAACTTCTATCACTCATGAGCCACCCAGTCTTTGGGACCTTGTTGCTGCTACTCCGGCTAAGTCACTTCAGTCGTGTCCAACTCTGTGCTACCCCAGAGACAGCAGCCCACCAGGCTCCCCTGTCCCTGGGATTCTCCAGGCAAGAACACTGGAGTGGGTTGCCATTTCCTTCTCCAATGCATGCAAGTGAAAAGTGAAAGTGAAGTCGCTCAGTCGTTTCTGACTCTTAGCGTCCCCATGGACTGCAGCCTACCAGGCTCCTCCGTCCATGGGATTTTCCAGGCAAGAGTACTGGGGTTGGGTGCCATCGCCTTCTCCGGGGACCTTGTTAGAGCAGCCTGAATTAAGACACAGGGCATGGCACATTTTGCTCCTGCAATTCACTAGTTGAAGTTGTACCTAAATATTTCATGTTCAAAGCACACATGACAGAGAAGAGATTGTCATGTGTAATTATTCTCAAGCACCTTCTTAACAAAAATAACTGATAATTTGTGCTCACAAATAAAGACCATAGAGTCTGGATCAAACAGAGAGGATTGATGGCCCATCTTAAGGACATTAAAAGTATTTTGAGAGAAAAGAAACAGCAGGAAGTATGAGGCAACATGGAAGAATGCTCTGCCTTCAGGTTCTACGTAGGGGATAATGGGAAAATGTACTCAAAATAATTTTTTAAATTTCAACTTATTTTTTTTTTAATTGTTGTTTTTTGAGGCATTTAATCTTTTAGCCAGTTGTTCCCTATCCGTGGCTTGGTCTAGATATTTGCATCAACCAATCTTACAAATAGTAACAAGTCAGAGAGGGGGAATGAAATTAACCAATTTGCTTAACTTCATGTATCGGTAAAAGTCAGTAAATTTCAGAATCTTGACAATTAAAATATTTTCCCTTAATTCCTGAATTTTCCTGCCAACCTGTTCAAGAAGAAATCTTTTGGTTCCGTGTTCTAAATTACTTTTCTTTTCTTATTATCCGTGATAGGCCAAGAAGAAGATTTTTTTAAATTTAGTCTGTGCAGGGATAAATATTCTTAAAACAGGAAATCACAGCTCCTCATTCCTTGGCCCTGGTGGTGGCCACCCTCTGACTCACCCTCAGGGCATCCCGGACACCTTCCTGAGGTCCCATCACCACTGCCAGATTCTCCTGTCTCTGAGCTGTCACTGGATCACACCAGAGAGGATCCAAATCTGTAAAATCAACTCCAACTCACTGACTCCCCACCTGAAACCCCTCAGCAAGTAGAATCCTTCCTGGAAAATAAAGCACAAAACTCTAGGGAAGGTTCAGAAAATGCAAGGTTCCATGCTTCCAACCCGAGAACACTGTTGCTGGCACGGCTATGACAAGGTTCCCTGTAAAAAAGAAAGGTTTTTCCCCCGACAGTAAGTCAGTATCAAGAGGCTCACTGAGGATGCTATACCCTGGTTGTCTGCAGAGCCCAGAACTGCAAACTCTCCCAAGTGGGCATTTCCCAAAGGAACCCAAGAAAAAGACCTTCTCCCTCCTGCAGCTGCCTGGAGAAGCTTACCATTCAGGGCTCAATGGAAGGAGATTTTACTGTTATTTTTGAGCCACTAAATCCTGTCTGACTCTTTGTGACTCCATGGACTGCAGCACACCAGGATTCCCTGTCCTTCACTATCTCCTTGGAGTTTGCTCAAATTTATAGCCATTGAGTTGGTGATGCCATCCAACCGTCTCACCCTCTGTCCGCCCCCTTCTCCTCCTGCCCTCAATCTTCCCCAGCATAAGGGTCTTTCCCAATGAGGTGGCTCTGTACATCAGATGGCCAAAGTACAGGGCTTCCCTAGTAGCTGAGATGGTAAAGAATGTACCTGCAATGCGGGAGACCCGAGTTTGATCCCTGGGTTGGGAAGACCCCTGGAGAAGGGAATGGCAACCTACTCCAGCATTCTTGCCTGGAGAATTCCATGGACAGAAGAGCAACTGGCTGGCTAGAGTCCGTGGGGTCGCAAAGATCAGACACGACTGAGCAATTAACACTTATTTATTGGAGTTTCAGCGTCAGTGTCAGTCCTTCCAAAAATATTCAGGTGTGATTTCGTGACTGGTTTCATCTCCTTGCTGACCAAAGGACCCTTAAGAGTCTTCTAAGGCAACGCGATTTGCAAGTGAAATTCTACTGCAATCAGCTTTGTTTGTGGTCCAACTCTCACAAGATCATTGGAAATACCATAGCTTTGACTATACAGACCTTTGTCCTCAAAGTGATGCCTATGCTTTTTAAAATGCTATCTAGTTCTGTCATAGCGTTTCTCCAAGGAGCAAGTGTCTTTTAATTTTGTAGCTGAAGTCACTGCCCACAGTGATTTTGGAAGCAAAGAAAAGAAAATTTGTCAGTTTCCACTTTTTCCCCATCTATTTGCCATAGATGTCATAAGCTTAGCTTTTTAAATGTTGAGTGTTACACCACTCTTTCAGTCTCCTCTTTCACCTCATCAAGAGGCTCTTTAGTTCCTCTTCACATTCTTCCCTTAGCGTGATATCATGGTATATTATTCCTTATCCCTATCAAAGTTGCTAAGAATATGCATAAAAGCATGTCAAGAGCGAAACAGAAAGAAATGTTGATAAAACAGAGATGAATATTGAGTAGCCAGGGAATTAAAAGGTGGTTTCTGATGTGAAGGAAAGATAGAAGTACCTCAAAATAAAGAATAAGAAAATAATTTAAGATTTTCAATGATTTTGAGTTTTGGAAGATTTTTAAGTCTATCTGTACTGTGGTATTATTGTACCTTTTAAAATGAATTTCATATGAATATGTAATGTGGTACATTACTATTTATATAAGTTAATATCCTCCATTAAAAGTCGTTCTTCAAACTCATTCATAAAGTTAAATAAAACTCAACAGCGTTTACATTGAATGTACACCTTTCGTTTTATGGCATTGTTAACCCTAGGGTGAGTACAACCAGGAGTTCCGCATTTTCTTTTCCTAGGTATGAAGATATGCATGGGGTGCAAAGATGGATGCACAGCATAACTGTGCTGCTAACATTTCATGGTGGGGCAATTAGGAAAAACACCTCAGAAGACTCTGTCAATAGGGGAAGGGGAGGCAATAATGAAAAAAGATTGAGAAATGCTGTCCTAACCCATTTGAAGAGTGCAAACTGAAAAGCAAAAACAAAAGTAGAAAGTAAGAGGGAACTTTCAGAAAATGGAAACCATGGGCTCCTATTTAAGACACAGGCTTGAAGGAAGGGCTTCAGAGAACCTAGAGAGCAGGTTCACAGAGTCACCCACCGCCCCAGGCCAGCAGCATCTACAAGGTCCCCGATGGCCCCAGCCTGGTCCTCACTCCTGGCTTTGCTGCTGCTCAGCTGCAACGCCATCTGCTCTCTGGGCTGCCACCTGCCTCACACCCACAGCCAGGCCAACAGGAGGGTCCTGATGCTCCTGCGACAACTGAGGACGGTCTCCCCTTCCTCCTGCTTGCAGGACAGAAATGACTTCGCATTCCCCCAGGAGGCGCTGGGTGGCAGCCAGTTGCAGAAGGCTCAAGCCATCTCTGTGCTCCACGAGGTGACCCTGCACACCTTCCAGCTCTTCAGCACAGAGGGCTCGGCCGCCGCGTGGGACCAGAGCCTCCTGGACAAGCTCCTCACTGCACTGGATCAGCAGCTCACTGACCTGCAAGCCTGTCTCAGGCAGGAGGAGGGGCTGCGAGGGGCTCCCCTGCTCAAGGAGGACTTCAGCCTGGCTGTGAGGAAATACTTCCACAGAGTCACTCTCTATCTGCAAGAGAAGAGACACAGCCCTTGTGCCTGGGAGGTTGTCAGAGCAGAAGTCATGAGAGCCTTCTCTTCCTCAACAAACTTGCAGGAGAGATTCAGGAGCAAGGACTGACACACACCTGGTTCAACACGGAAATGATTCTCATGGACCAACAAGACTACACTTCCTCCTGCGCTGCCATGTCAAGGACTCTCATTTCTGCTGTCATCATGGCCTGAATGGATTCAATTTGTCAAAGGTTTTCAGGAGTATTAAAGGATGACATGTTCTACTCTACAGGAAGTACTCTCTCACAGACACTCAAGCTGATCTATCTACTTATTTATCTACTGGACATTTATCTACTTTAATATTGATTTATCTATTTATATTTACTTAAATTATTTTGTTCATATAATATTATGTATGTATACTAAGGGAAAATACATATTTTGTATTTAGTCAGCTTATAATTTTTCTTATTAATTAAATTTTTACTATTAAAAAACATCCTTTGCTCTTTTCTTTAAAAAAGAAACACCAAGCTGAACTGCACAACTTGACTAAAGAATTTATTTTACAAGTCTTTGAACCATTTTTTTCATATGCAGATTAAAATGAAAAATACACTTCTTTTAGCCAGGTTGTGTGTTGCCCTCAAGACCTAGATATAAACATAACTAATTCAATCATTTTTGTAACTTTGATTTTTTTAAAGGAAATGATATCAAATCAATAATCAGTTAATGCATATGAAAATGTTAACTATTTTAAAAATAGTACTATTTAGTAGCAGAGGTGAATATCAGTTAGGTTGAGTTCTATAATAAAAGGAGAAAATTGGAATACTGCCAGTAGAATAAGGAACAAGCTGTGAGAGGATATAAAAAGTTAACTACTATAGGTAATTAGTAAACATACCAGTGCAAATGTCCATTGGATATTGGAGATGGCAATTTACAAGCAATTCCATTAAACAGAAAGCATGGAACAAAAAAACTGATCACATGGGAAAAGAGTATAAAATGAGAAAATGACTTAAAATTGAGTCCTATGACCTCAGCCTTCAAAGGAAGGGAACACCATGAAGGATTCTCATCAACTGAAAAAATGCTGGCAACAGGACTGCCGGGAGTTCAGTTTTTTGGGTGGACTCCCTGAGGATTCTAGCCAAGAGGACAGACTCTACTCAGCTCTGAGGAACTGCTTCAAGGTTTTAGAGGGGGTCAGTATATAAATGTGGTTGTGGTCAAGGGGTTACATGCCATCACTTGGTAGAAGGTGGCTGAGAGTCAGCAGGAACAGGGATCTCCATGAATGACTGTAGTGCTCTTCTACCTATGAGAAGTTGCAAAAACTGGGTTCATACCTTTTTCTCAGGAAAACTGTCTAACTCTCTGCTGGTCTGTTGTGTTAGTTTCCCAGAGCACAGAGTGCCTCTTTCCTGATCTCCACCCTGAACTTCTCTCAGAGCCTGCTGGAAGCCAGGGAACACAATGGGTAGTGACTCCATTCCTATAGAACAAGATGCCAAGTGACATTGTAGCTGTCATCTTGAAGGAGAAAAGTCAGAGTTCATGTGGCTAGAAACTGACGCTCTTCCTTTGTTCTTAAACTCACGAGAAAAGTCAAGAATTTAAAATACAAAGATCACAGGGGTCAGCACTTATAGGGTTAATAAAGTTATTTTACTATGTCTCATTGAAGAAATCACTCATAAAATCTTAGATTTACCACCTCATGGCTTGCAGGATGTCATTTTTCATACCAGGGACTGAATCCAGGTCACAGTGTGAAAGGGCCAGATCCTCACCTGTAGGAAAGCCCCACTCATTTATTATTTTTTTCAATTAACAGAAAAATCTATTGCCCTCTAACTACTTAATAGCAATTTTGTCTGCTTTGATTAGACCTTAAAGAGATTTCTCTAGAGTTAAGACCACCTCTCCATTGCCCTACAAAGCCATTTAGCATCTGCAGGGCATTCCAGGGCTTTTGTCATCTCATCCTCCTTCAGCTGATGTTGTTGGTTTCCCAGCATCATGTTCATTTGGACCTTCACTCTTTTTAACGGGCTTGTTCAGACAAATCATTGTAAAGCTCCTGAGGGGTACCTTTGTAGTTGGTGCATTGGGAATAGTTCAATGCTCCAGATTCATATTTCTCTCCAGTTGTATAAATGGTGTGCTCCAAATAGGGTTAATGAGAGAACTGAGTTAATATTTTAAAGAGCTTAAAATGGCAAGTCCATTAGTAGCAAACAAAATTCAATTATTACTTTTTAATATTATGATTACTATTACCCAGATTAACATAAGGATCTTTGGAATTATCTGATTCCCTTTTATCTAATTTTAGCTTTCACAAAGCATCTTCTCACTGTTCAGTGGATTTATCACCAGGACAGAGGATCAGCAAGGCTGGTCTCCACGATTCTGCCAGGCAGGGTTAGTGTTACACCAACTGAGGTTCTGCTTATCAGTTTCTTATGAGCTGATGGGTGTGACTACTTCCTTCTCTCCTGAAACTGATCTTACATGGATTAAATGAAAGAAAAATGAGGTAACTGATCTTGCAAAGCAAAGGGCAGTCAGTTGACCCAGAACTTTTCCTAGTTGAGTTTCTGGCAGACGCAGCTGTGTCCCAGGCTATCTGGTGTTCATACTGGCCTCTTCCTTCCCCTCTGCCTCAGCATGTCCCCAGCTGTGCTGCACTGAAGTTTGCTATCTCAGAATACGTCACTGTGTCATGGGAAAGCCACTTCCTTTTTTTCATATTCATGACATTCAGATTTACATTTGTTTTCTTTGTCTACATTTGTTTTCTCATCTCGAATTTTACTTTCTAGGAAAATAGTAAAGAAAAAGAAAAAAAATCTAAAGTCTTGAAAATGATAGAGTACAGCCCCTCTGGCTTTCTTTACTTCCTTTTACTGTTCTCACCTCATCATGAATTAGGACTAGAGCAGGAGCAGTGAGACTAATCTTGTCCAGTGTGTCAATATCAATTAAAACAGCTTCAATGGAAGAATCACCCACAAGCAAAGAAAGAAGGCTAGTTCCCCCTGATGGAGTAGCGTGAGTCTCCCTGCCCTACATTCTCAGAGGAAGACAGAGACACAGGAGCAAAGAAGCCCAGAGGAACCAACTGACTGAAGGAGCAGCTGAAGCTCACTAGGTTCCGAGACAGAAACTTCTGAGGAGAGACAGCAGCACCACTGACCCCACTCCTCCAACTCAGAGACTCCAAACACCACACGTGTTCAAAAAATCAAGAGAGCTGAATGATAAAATCTACACTTGGTAAAATAAAAGTGATCTCTGTACAAAAGGTAGAATAATGGCAGTTGGATAATTCCTCTACTTGCCAAGCGCACCTTACTCTCAGCATGTGGGCAACACTGCCACTTGGGGCAACTGGGCATACGGGCCAGGGGAGGAGGGCTCACCACTGGGAACGCAGGTCCTTCACACACACATTCCAGAGGAGAACGCGGGGGTTAGGAAGACCATCTATCCTCCCCACAAGTGAACAAGCCCTCCACAGAAAGGAGGTTTTTCGCATCCTCAGGCTGTGGGGGGCCTGACCTCGGGGAGGGGCTCCAGCAGGTGAGCAAGGGGCCTCTGCGCTCCAGAGGACAGGGGGCGGCGCCATGTGATCTCCTGTGAGTGAGGAGCTGCTGGGGAAGCACAAGCATCCTGAGTCTCCTCACCCATGCTCCCTGAGAAGAGCCAGGATTCTTCTGGGGGTGTTGGCCCAGCCAGTGAAGGACAATAGGTCTCCAGTATGAAACTGGTGGAAAGAAGGCGTCATGTCTGCAATCGTCCTGACCCCGTGGTTCCCTGAAGCACAACCACGTGGACCTGCAGGGACGTGTTCTAGGAGGAGAAACATGGGGGAGCTCACGGACTCATAGTATTCAGAATCTTCTCTAGATCAGACACTAAAGATAAACACCACTTATTTCAAAGAGCTAATTACCAGAGTGAACTGGTAAATACTTTATAAATACAGAAATGTAGAGCTGAGGGAGCCTGGTTTCCTATGTAAAGTAAGAGGGAAAAATAGAGCCTAAGATCAGGGCAACAGATGTGTTCATGGACAAGAGGAGAGCAACACTTACGCATGAGAGACAAAAAGCAATCATGTGTGTAATTACAAACATACATCATTCCTGAGTTAAGAAAAAGACTTTTCTCATTTGATTGATAAATATCCATTTAGATGGGCACATAGGAAGTTAGTGGGAAATACACAAAATAAATAGTTTAGATTGATGACATTTTCTTTGATCATCCTGTGAATACATACATGAAAATCAAAAAAGGAAGTAAAAGTGTAGAGAAATGACTAGAAAATGAAAACTACCATGTTCCCTATTTAAAGGCCTCGCTTAGAAAGCCTGGAATCAGAGAACCTACCTCCAGGTTCACCCAGACGCCGTCCCAGCCAGCCCAGCAGCAGCCGCATCTCCCCATGGCCTTCGTGCTCTCTCTCCTGATGGCCTTTATGCTGGTCAGCTATGGCCCGGGAGGATCCCTGGGCTGTGACCTATCTCAGAACCACGTGCTGGCTGGCAACCAGAACCTCAGGCTCCTGGGCCAAATGAGGAGGCTCTCCCCTCGCTTCTGTCTGCAGGACAGAAAAGACTTCGCTTTCCCCCAGGAGATGGTGGAGGGCGGCCAGCTCCAGGAGGCCCAGGCCATCTCTGTGCTCCACGAGCTGCTCCAGCAGAGCTTCAACCTCTTCCACACAGAACGCTCCTCTGCTGCCTGGGACATCACCCTCCTGGAACAGCTCCACACTGGACTCCATCAGCAGCTGGATGACCTGGACGCCTGCCTGGGGCAGGTGATGGGAGAGGAAGACTCTGCCCTGGGAAGGAGAGGCCCCACCCTGGCCATGAAGAGGTACTTCCAGAGCATCCATGTCTACCTGCAAGAGAAGGGATACAGCGACTGCGCCTGGGAAATCGTCAGAGTGGAGATGATGAAAGCCCTCTCGTCATCAACCAGCTTGCAAGAAAGGTTAAGAAAGATGGGTGGAGATTGAACTCACCTTGATATGACTCTCACTAAGATGGCACATCACCCTTGCACACTCACCTGTGGTCATTTCAGAAGTTTTTGAGTTCTGCTTTAGCCACAAAATTTACTGAATTACTTAAGCATATATTTTGTAGTATTAAGGAAGGATGTTAAAATTTAGCTGTAGGAGAAAAATAGAGCCTAAGATCAGGGCAACAGATGTGTTCATGGACAAGAGGAG
Source organism: Litocranius walleri (assembly GCA_006410535.1). Lineage (NCBI taxonomy): Eukaryota > Metazoa > Chordata > Mammalia > Artiodactyla > Bovidae > Litocranius > Litocranius walleri. Next base: position 43,813 of record SJYG01001543.1, read on the forward strand.
AGCAACACTTACGCATGAGAGACAAAAAGCAATCATGTGTGTAATTACAAACATACATCATTCCTGAGTTAAGAAAAAGACTTTTCTCATTTGATTGATAAATATCCATTTAGATGGGCACATAGGAAGTTAGTGGGAAATACACAAAATAAATAGTTTAGATTGATGACATTTTCTTTGATCATCCTGTGAATACATACATGAAAATCAAAAAAGGAAGTAAAAGTGTAGAGAAATGACTAGAAAATGAAAACTACCATGTTCCCTATTTAAAGGCCTCGCTTAGAAAGCCTGGAATCAGAGAACCTACCTCCAGGTTCACCCAGACGCCGTCCCAGCCAGCCCAGCAGCAGCCGCATCTCCCCATGGCCTTCGTGCTCTCTCTCCTGATGGCCTTTATGCTGGTCAGCTATGGCCCGGGAGGATCCCTGGGCTGTGACCTATCTCAGAACCACGTGCTGGCTGGCAACCAGAACCTCAGGCTCCTGGGCCAAATGAGGAGGCTCTCCCCTCGCTTCTGTCTGCAGGACAGAAAAGACTTCGCTTTCCCCCAGGAGATGGTGGAGGGCGGCCAGCTCCAGGAGGCCCAGGCCATCTCTGTGCTCCACGAGCTGCTCCAGCAGAGCTTCAACCTCTTCCACACAGAACGCTCCTCTGCTGCCTGGGACATCACCCTCCTGGAACAGCTCCACACTGGACTCCATCAGCAGCTGGATGACCTGGACGCCTGCCTGGGGCAGGTGATGGGAGAGGAAGACTCTGCCCTGGGAAGGAGAGGCCCCACCCTGGCCATGAAGAGGTACTTCCAGAGCATCCATGTCTACCTGCAAGAGAAGGGATACAGCGACTGCGCCTGGGAAATCGTCAGAGTGGAGATGATGAAAGCCCTCTCGTCATCAACCAGCTTGCAAGAAAGGTTAAGAAAGATGGGTGGAGATTGAACTCACCTTGATATGACTCTCACTAAGATGGCACATCACCCTTGCACACTCACCTGTGGTCATTTCAGAAGTTTTTGAGTTCTGCTTTAGCCACAAAATTTACTGAATTACTTAAGCATATATTTTGTAGTATTAAGGAAGGATGTTAAAATTTAGCTGTAGGGTCATCAGTCCTTAAGCGATTATTTCCCTGATTTATTTATTATTTATTTACACTTGCTCTTGTCATATTTATATTTTCATATAAGGATATTTGCCTTCACATTGTATTAAGATTTAGGAAATATGTTCAGCTGTCCATTTCATTAAATTCTTATCAAACTCTTTCAGTTTTCTTTTTTTCTGTGTGAGATCAAATTTATTCTGCTCTTTTTTAGTGGATGTCATTTCCAAACATATTTTTACTGAATGATTGAATAAACACAAAAATGAACTAATCCAGCAATGAGTATTTAAGTAGAAAATCCTGTGTTTTGAGGAAAGAAATCTCCACAGGTGAAGATCTCCACTGCCTCACTGGAAACATATTTGAGCAGTGGTCTCTGTATAGAAATCCAGACACTGAGCCTGTTTATTCTTAACACCTAAATTCAATCTTCACTATTGTAAACAAAAGTGAGTAATTGATGGTAACACTTATCTACTCATTCTTTCATTCAGTTCATGTCACATGTATTAATTATCAAAGTGGTAGATGGTGGAATTGCCTTTAAGAAACACTGATAAATAAATCTAATTCAGTACCTTCTATGTTGAAACTTTCAGTCTCATAGAGAACGATACAGAAAAATAATGTATTTTTTTAAAAATTTCAATTATATTAAAAAATACAAAAAGAAGTAATGGACAACTGGGTTCTCACAGCAGAAGATACTTACAGGTAATTTTTACAGGTAATTTTCAGGGAAAAAAAGAGTGATACCTTTGCTACGGTACCTGTTGCTGCTGCTGCTGCTTCTAAGTCACTTCAGTTGGGTCTGACTCTGTGTAACTCCAGAGATGGCAGCCCACCAGGCTCCCTCGTCCCTGGGATTCTCCAGGCAAGAAAACTGGAGTGGGTTGCCATGTCCTTCTCCGATGCACGAAGGTGAAAAGTGAAAGTGAAGTCTCTCAGTCGTATGTGGGAGGTATGTAATTGTAGAAGCCTGAATGGCTGTTGGCCAAGTGGGTCTAAAATAAACAAATGCCACAGGTATAAGTACTGATTTGAAATTCTTTACTGTATGTCTCGGAGAGGGAAATGGCAACCCACTCCAGTATTCTTGCCTGGAGAATCCCGTGGACGGAGGAGCCTGTGGGCTGCTGTCCATGGGGTCGCACAGAGTTGGACACGACAGAAGCGACTTAGCATGCATGCATGCACTGGAGAAGGAAATGGCAACCCACTCCAGTGTTCTTGCCTGGAGAATCCCAGGGACGGGGGAGCCTGGTGGGCTGCGGTCTATGGGGTCGCACAGTCGGACACAACTGAAGCGACGTAGCAGCAGCAGCAGCAGGGTTGTGGGTCTGGTGATAAGGACATGGGGATGGATGTGGTCGCTTATAAATAGAATAGACAATGAGAAGAGGACCCTCAGTATTTCAGGGTCAGGCAGAGGAGAGTCTGCAACAGGCACTGAGGCAGGGGGCGGGGCAGGGAGAAGGACACAAGGATGAACAGGGGAGAGACTACTGAAGGGAAGGCGTGTGCTTCAGAGACACAGTGGGGCCTGCAGGGCGGGTGAGGACTGAACTGTCCCAGCGGCCCTGAAACATATGCCACCGGTGACCGTAGCATCTTGTTTAGTAGAATTAATGGGGCAGAAACCGATGGGAGTAAGTGAAGAGGAAGGGGAATTAAGGGTACTGTGTACAGACAACGATTCTGCAAGCTTGGTTGTGAAGCAGAGGAGAGAAATAAGGTGGAACTTTGGGGAAAGTGTAGGTTACTCTCTCTGTGCATATTTTTTTATGTTTCTGCAATATGTTTTCTTTGAATTATTTTGAAGAATGTAGGAAATGACAGAAACATGATTATTTTAAATATTTTACTATTTTAAATCACTATTTGGTTAACATAGCAATTTCTCATTTTTGTAAATAATATTACTTTGAGGTGGACTTGTCAGAGTGGAAAGACAGAGAAGCGCATGCAGTGATGAACAATTCATTATTTCCCTCAAGAATCATTTTGCTAAATTTGTGCCTCATTCAACTCATAGTTTTAGTTCAGTCATCAACCTATTGCTTTTGTGATGACATATGATAAGCTTTTGTAGTACTGTACAGAGGATAAATGTATTTTTTCAGTTTTCCTATTCTAAAATCCATATGAAACACATAAATAGACATCTGATGGGTATCAAGGTCATGTGCAATCGTGGCACCTCACGCACAAAGTAAAGATGTCTGCCAAATATTAAAAGATATAGTATCAAGTGACAATATGTTGTGCTAAAATCTAAAGCATTTTGGCACAAAAAGACTATACATTTTCATGCAGTTTAATTTGGCAGGATGCTATTTTAAACCAAATGGTAAAAGTTAATAAAGCTCTACTAAAACCCTCCATAAACCCATTTTGAAATAAAACAGCTTGTTCAGGGAATTCCCTGGTGCTCCAGCAGCTTAGACTCTGAGCTCCCAGTGCAGGGGGCCCGGTCTCATCCCTCGTCAGGGAACTGGGTCCCACAGGCGAAACTAAAGATCACACTGCAAGGGTGATGGAAGACCTTGCATGCAGTAACTAAGACCCACCACAGCCAAATAAATAAATAAAATAAACTAAACAGCTTACTCATAGGAGGCCTACCACTTTGCTTACAATAAATGAAACACAGGAAGTTTGAAAGTATGTTGCCCGCATGCTTAGCGATGTTCAACTCTTGCTTAAACTCTTTGCAACTGTATGGATTTACCCATCAGGCTCCTCTGTCCATGGGATTGTCCCACCAAGAATACTGGAGTGTGTTACCCTTTCCTCCTCCAGGGAATCTTCCCAATCCAGGCACTGAACCCCTGTTTCCTGAGGCTCCTACATTGTCAGGTGGATTCTTTACCACTGAGCCACCTGGGAAGCCCTGCAAGTATGTTAATAAATGTAAAATGCTTGGGATAGATATGAATGCCCTTTCTGAACCTGAAAATAAATGGAAAAACAGAAATTAGAAATTGGAAATGCAGGAATAACTGGATGAAAGTATCAATTATTATGCGCTATAAGCATATTTTTAAAGTTAGATTATAGAATCCTGATTTCAACTTTGAAATTTAGATATAAATATAAAAATCTAAACTAAGTACATTCACATTTTGAGTATTTAACAAAGGAACTTTATTTTCATGTAAATACGTCTGATATGCAAAAAGCAGCCACTGACTTGGCTCTTACATATTTTGATGATTTCAGTTCTGCAGAAATTCATTTTAAGTGGTTTCAATCAAGATGTGGGGCTTCTTTGGTGGTCTGGTGGTGAAGAATCCCCCTGCAATATGGAGACCTGGGTTCAATCCCTGGGTTGGGAATATCCTCTAAACAAGGGAATAGCAATCCATTCCAGTATTCTTGCCTGGTAATTCCATGGGCAGAAGAGCCTGGCGAGCTACAACCCCTGGTCTCCCAAAGAGTCGGACATGACTGGGTGACTAACACACACACACACACACACACACACACACACACAAGATGCAACATCAGTAATATGTAATATTAAATCAGTTTTGGTTTGGATCTTCCCAAGTGAATCACAGATTCAGCTTAGTGAAATCTTGGCTTCCCTGGTGGGTCAGAGGTTAAAGCGTCTGTCTCCGATGCGGGAGACCCAGTTTCCATCCCTGGGTCAGGAAGATTGCCTGGCGAAGGAACTGGTAACCCACTCCAGTATTCTTGCCTAGAGAATCCCATGGACAAAGAAGCCTGTTAGGCTACAGTCCACAGGGTCGCAGAGGTCGCAAAGAGTTGGACACGATTGAGGACACGACTGAGCGACTTCACTTTCACTAAACAAAATCAGAAGAGGCCTTGAAATCTTTATAGCAAATACTAGTCACAGTGGGATGCTGCAAAAGAAATTCCAGCGAGCTAGCATCCATGTCTACCTGCAAGAGAAGGGATACAGCGACTGCGCCTGGGAAATCGTCAGAGTGGAGATGATGAAAGCCCTCTCGTCATCAACCAGCTTGCAAGAAAGGTTAAGAAAGATGGGTGGAGACCTGAACTCACCTTGACATGACTCTCACTAAGATGGCACATCACCCTTGCACACTCACCTGTGGTCATTTCAGAAGTTTTTGAGTTCTGCTTTAGCCACAACATTTACTGAATTACTTAAGCATATATTTTCTAGTATTAAGCAAGGATGTTAAAATTTATTTGTAGGGTCATCAGTCCTTAAGCGATTATTTCCCTGATTTATTTATTATTTATTTATACTTGCTCTTGTCATATTTATATTTTCATATAAGGATATTTGCCTTCACATTGTATTAAGATTTAGGAAATATGTTCAGCTTTCCATTTCATTAAATTCTTATCAAACTCTTTCAGTTTTCTTTTTTTCTGTGTGAGATCAAATTTATTTTACTCTTTTTTAGTGGATGGCATTTCCAAACATATTTTTACTGAATGATTGAATAAACACAAAAATGAACTAATCCAGCAATGAGTATTTAAGTAGAAGATCCTGTGTTTTGAGGAAAGAAATCTCCACAGGTGAAGTCTCCACTGCCTCACTGGAAACATACTTGTGCAGTGATCTCTGTATAGAAATCCAGACACTGAGTCTGTTTATTCTTAACACCTAAATTCAATCTTCACTATTGTAAACAAAAGTGAGTAATTGATGGTAACACTTATCTACTCATTCTTTCATTCAGTTCATGTCACATGTATTAATTGAGTATCAAAGTGGTAGATGGTTGAATTGCCTTTAAGAAACACTGGTAAATAAATCTAATTCAGTACCTTCTATGTTGAAACTTTCAGTCTCATAGAGAACGATACATAAAAGTAATGTATTTTTTAAAAATTTCAATTATATTAAAAAATACAAAAAGAAGTAATGGAAAACTGGGTTCTCACATCAGAAGATACTTACAGGTAATTTTCAGGGAAAAAAAGAGGGATACCTTTGCTACGGTACCTGTTTCTGCTGCTGCTGCTGCTGCTGCTAAGTCCCTTCAGTCGAGTCCGACGCTGTGTGACCCCAGAGACGGCAGCCCACCAGGCTCCCCCGTCCCTGGGATTCTCCAGGCAAGAACGGTGGAGTGGGTTGCCATGTCCTTCTCCAATTCATGAAAGTGAAAAGTGAAAGTGAAGTCTCTCAGTCGTATGTGGGAGGAATGTAATCGTAGAAGCCTGAATGGCTGTTGGCCAAGTGGGTCTACAATAAACAAATGCCGCGGGTATAAATACTGATTTGAAATTCTTTACTGTATGCCTCGGAGAGGGAAATGGCAACCCACTCCAGTATTCTTGCCTGGAGAATCCCGTGGACGGAGGAGCCTGTGGGCTGCTGTCCATGGGGTCGCACAGAGTTGGACACGACAGAAGCGACTTAGCATGCATGCATGCACTGGAGAAGGAAATGGCAACCCACTCCAGTGTTCTTGCCTGGAGAATCCCAGGGACGGGGGAGCCTGGTGGGCTGCGGTCTATGGGGTCGCACAGTCGGACACAACTGAAGCGACGTAGCAGCAGCAGCAGCAGGGTTGTGAGTCTCGTAATAAGGACATGGGGATGGATGTGGTTACTTATAAATAGAATAGACAATGAGAAGAGGACCCTCAGTATTTCAGGGTCAGGCAGAGGAGAGTCTGCAACAGGCACTGAGGCAGGGGGCGGGGCAGGGAGAAGGACACATGGATGAACAGGGGAGAGACTACTGAAGGGAAGGCTTGTGCTTCAGAGACACAGTGGGGCCTGCAGGGCGCTCTGGCTAAAATCTCTTCCCAGGAAGGGGAGGGTGAACGCAGGAGCAGATGCAGAAATCAAAGGCTCTGAGCGAAGCCGCGGCAAAGCTGTCCTGGGCAGTCGGGCCCGAAAAGGAAATTTCCTCACGGCTCCGGCGGCCCCACGCGCCCCCTGGGCCCCGGCGGCGCCTCGCCCGGGGCCGAGGCTCCTGCCCACGGGGACTCCCGGGTTCTCCCGGTGGACCCCGCGCTAGAGTTCGCGGCGCTGAGCCCCGAGGCCGGTCCCGCTGGGTGGGCGGCGCTGTCGGTGCGTTAAGGCGAATTCGGGCGCGCCCTCCCGGACGCTGGGGCGCAGCCAAAGGAGCTTTGGGCTCACTTGAACCGCAGCAGCGCGTGCCATGTCCCCGTGGTGCGCTGAATCACTGAGCTGAATGGCACAGTCTATTTGCTAATGGTGCTAGTGATACCTTGCTTCAGCCTCTCCTAGGCGCAAAGCTGTGAAAAGCAGGAAATCCTCAGTTTGGAGATATGAGATCAATCACTCAAGCATGACAGGACCGGCTTTCATTTTCTTTTTTTTTTCCACTACACCGTAGGAGATATCAACATTTAGAAGACACAAGTCACTGGTTTCTATCATTGGATTCTCAGTGTGTTCTAGATCTTAAACCTGTTCCACTCAGAAAACTACAGTATACTTTGGAGTAAGACCTGCTTGTTAAATTACTCTCTAGCCAGACTGGAGCTGGAGCAGAAGATGAAAATAGACAATCTTGTAGCTTGTCCTTGCTTGGGAAAGTTGTCCCAAAAGTGCCTCCAAGGAGTCAGCAGCTATTTAGAAGAGGAGGACTATAGCTGCCTTGCCTTGGAGATTGTCCGGAGTGAAGTGTGCTTTCCTCATTGAAAAAATTTCACAGAAAATTCAGAAAATAATAAAATTATTTTCATAATTCTCTAATCAACTATGTTAATACTGCTGCTGCTGCTGCTAAGTCGCTTCAGTCGTGTCCGACTCCATGCGACCCCGTAGACGGCAGCCCACCAGGCTCCCCTGTCCCAGGTACTCTCCAGGCAAGAACACTGGAGTGGGTTGCCATTTCCTTCTCCAATGCATGAAAGTGAAAAGTGAAAGTGAAGTCTCTCAGTCAAGTCAGACTCTCAGCGACCCCATGGACTGCAGCCCACCAGGCTCCTCCTACTGTTTGTCAAATACAAGCAAGCAGTCTGCATTGTATTTTCTGTATCAGCTATAAAAAATCTGAAATTCAAGGCTTTATATTTAAAATACATAGGGTTTCCAAAAAGAGAAAGTTTCAGAAATGTAAATGACTTAGGCTTTTTTTCTTAAACTTTTTTAAACTTATGCTTCTTTAAATAACCTCGTTATAATAAATCATTTAACTTTTTTGTTTTTTTGGAAGGTGTATGCTGTCCCTTGTGTCGACTTTCAAACTATTCATGTCCTAAAAATTGAGAGTTATGTTTTAGTCAATGGGAAATTTTAGGACTTCAAGCCTGGGAGACAACATCTTAAGTCATCCTGAGAGGACTGCCCCGAGGAGGCATGGGGAAGACCCTGGTTACCTAGGGTTACCCAGAAGTTTTGCAACAAAGGGCAGGTAGTCTGAAAGATTATCGTGAACTAAAATTAGATTTGCCAAGTAAAGGAATGTAGCAGTTTTCTATGTATGGAAGATGCAAGAGTCTGGGGCTGACTGGAATCATTCCTTGGCCCTGCACCTTGGCTGTCTGGGGCCAGTTTCTTGTGTTGACACATCCTGATTTTCTTTTCCTCAGGGCTCACTGTAGGGAGCGGCTACAGTATGAGGGCTTCTAGATGGCATGTGCTCTCCTTCTGGAGTTCCCTCAGGGCTCACAAGCTCCTGGGAAGGGCTGCAATCGCTGATGACTGTAACATCCTTGTTTACTATTATGGCAGGAAATATTCCATTTCTTACTAGAAGCTGAGATGTAACTTTTCACTGCAAATTTTCTTCATTATTTTGTTACAGACTTCGATCTGTTAAGGTAATTAATATTAGCTGCTCAAACAGAAAAACATGAAAATAACTGCATTTTGAACACAATAGAGGTTTATCTTCCATCCGTGTTAACACCTCAGTGTAAGCATTCCTGATCAGATGGTTTTCTCCTAAACAGTGAATCAGGAACACTTCCCTACAATGCCTTTGCTATCAACAATATGTGATTTTAAATGTCTGCGCTGTTGGGTTTATTCCTCTCCGTGGTAAAGGGAAAAATCCTGATGCATGGCTGTGTTTTCAAGAGCCAGAACTGTGCAAGGAAAAAATTAATTTTAAATTTGCACTGGATCTGCTTCTGTGACTTTAACCCATTTTTGTTACTATAAACATCCATAATGGCCTTCCTCAGGGAGATAACTTGACCCCGCCCACCTGTGAAGGACTGACTTTAAGGAAGTAAAACTAACACATTGCCCTGCCTGGGGCTTGCCATTCTAGGGGACATGTGCAAGTCTGCAGAGTTGAAGTCTTTCTACTCTGTTTCTTCCCAAGCATCTCTGTTCCATAAAAGAGCCTGGCATCCAGGCCTAAACAAGATGTTTATTTTGAGGCACTAGTATGCCAATGCTAAGCCGCTTCAGTCGTGTCCAACTCTGTGCGACCCCGTGGACCCAGCCTACCAGGCTCCTCTCTCCATGGGATTGTCCACGCGAGAGTACTGGAGTGGGCTGCCATTGCCTTCTCCTAGTATGACAAGTGTCAAAAAAAAATATGTCAAAGGGCTTCCCTGGTGGTCCAGTGGTTAAGAATCTGCCATGTAATGCAAGGGACACTGGTTGGGTCCCTGGTTCAAGAAGATCTCACATGCCTCAGAGGCACTAAGTGCGTAAGCCACAACTCCTGAGCCCGTGCTCTAGAGTCTGGGAGTTGCAACTACTCAGCCCATGAGCCACAACTACTGAAGCCTGTGTACCTGCAGCCCACGCCCCACAATTAGAGAAGCTGCTGCAATGAGAAGCCCAAACTCCACAACTAGAGAAAGCCCGCACAGCAACAAAGACCCACCACAGCCAAATAAAGAATAAAATAAATGAATTCTTAGCTTTAAAAAAACATAAAGGAAATAACAGTAAAGCAGAAATCAATGCACGTAAGACCCAAATATACAGCACTCAAGATAATAAATACAAGCTACTTATGAATGAAAAAATCTGTTGATTGCTTAAACATAAACCCCACTATTACCTTGAAGAGGAAGAAAAGCCTAAATTCAAATAATACTAAATACATATTAATACGAAAACTACAGCAACAGAAAAGATGGGCAAATACAGAGCAAGAAAATATAATGAAGGATGTAATTAGAGGTGGCAATGTTAACATCAATGAGATCTTGATAAATAATTAATATCAATATTAATGTCATTAACATCTAGGACAATTCAATAAAAACATATTAAATTTGAGAAAAAAGGTCAATATACATAGATATGCAATTGGATCTATAATTAAATTTTAAAGCATGGAACTAAATTTCAAATATTATAAAAGATTTAGTGGGAAAAAATGAGGAAAAAGTTAATTTTAAATTTGCACTGGATCTGCTTCTGTGACTTTAACCCATTTTTGTTATTATAAACATCCATAATGGCCTGCCTCAGGGAGATAACCTGACCCCACCCACCTGTGAAGGACTGACTGTAAGGAAGTAAAACTAACACATTGCCCTGCCTGGGGCTTGCCATTCTAGGGGACACGTGCAAGTCCGCAGAGTTAGTCTTTTTACTCTGTTTCCTCCCAAGCATCTCTGTTCCATAAAAGAGCCTGGCATCTAGGCCTAAACACAATGTTTATTTTGAGGCACTAGTATGCTAATGCTAAGCCGCTTTAGCCGTGTCCAACTCTGTGCAACTCCGTGGACCCAGCCTACCAGGCTCCTCCGTCCATGGGATTTTCCACACGAGAGCACTGGAGTGGGCTGCCATTGCCTTCTCCTAGTATAACAAGTGTCAAAAAATATATATGTCAAAGGGCTTCCCTGGTGGTCCAGTGGTTAAGAATCTGCCATGTAATGCAAGGGACACTGGTTTGGTCCCTGGTCCAAGAAGGTCTCACATGCCTCAGAGCCACTAAACGCGTAAGCCACAACTCCTGAGCCTGAGCTCTAGAGTCTGGGAGTCGCAACTACGCAGCCCATGAGCCACAACTACTGAAGCCTGTGTACCTGCAGCCCACGCTCCACAATTAGAGAAGCTGCGGCAATGAGAAGCCCAAACTCCACAACTAGAGAAAGCCCGCACAGCAACAAAGACCCAGCACAGCCAAATAAAGAATAAAATAAATGAATTCAGTAGCTTAAAAAAAACATAAAGGTAATAACAGTAAAGCAGAAATCAATGCACGTAAGACCCAAATATACAGCACTCACGATAATAAATACAAGCTACTTATGAATGAAAAAATCTGTTGATTGCTTAAACATAAACCCCACTATTACCTTGAAGAGGAAGAAAAGCCTAAATTCAAATAATACTAAATACTTATTAATACTAAAACTACAGCAACAAAAAAGATGGGCAAATATGGAGCAAGAAAATATAATGAAGAATGTAATTAGAGATGGCAACCTTCACGTCGATGAGATCTTGATAAATAATTAATATCAATATTAATGTCATCAACATCCAGGACAATTCAATAAAAACATATTAAATTTGAGAAAAAAGGTCAATATACATAGAAATGCAATTGGATCTATAATTAAATTTTAAAGCATGGAACTAAATTTCAAATATTATAAAAGATTTAGTGGGAAAAATGCAGCAATATGTAGTAATGCAAACAGAAACATGGTAGGACTGAAATTTTAGTACAGTGCTATAAGTTGGTAAAAAAAAATATAGAAAAATAATAGAGAAAAGGAGGACTGAAATATGATGTAAAAGACTATAAACCAGAGGTTTATATATAGGGCCACTATAACCTAGAATAGGAAATATAACTTCTATCAAATATTTATAAATCATGCATGAAAATTGTCATATATTAATTAGACTACCCAGAAAATATCTATAATTCCTCCAGACAAACATATTATAAGTTGCATGCTCACATCACAATGTCTGCAATTAATATTAAAATAGGTGGCATAGTGGTAAAGAGTCGGACACGTCTGAAGCGACTTAGCAGCAGCAGTAGCAGTGGTAAAGAAATGCCTACCAACGCAGATAGACATCAAAGACCTGGCTTCCATTCCTAGGTCGGGAAGATCCCCTGGAGGAGGGCACAGCAACCCACTCCAGTATTCTTCCCTGAAGAATCCCTTGGACAAAGGAGCCTGGCGGTCCATAGGGTCGCAAAGACTCAGACACAACTAAAGCAACTTAGCACAAAAGCAGTCATTTAGAGATTTTAAATCGTCCTGATAAATTATGGTCAAGTCAGAATTTAAAAATGAAATGAGAAATTTAGGAAGTAATGGAAATTCAATCACTATTCTTCAAATTTGCAGAAGCAAAGTCGCATACTGAGGTAAATTCACAGCCTTGAGAGTGTGCATGCTGAGTTTCTTCAGCTGTGTCTGACTCTTTTGCGATCCCATGGACTATAGCCTGCCATTCTAGCTAGTCCTTGCCACTAGCGCCATCTGGGAAGCCCAAATTGACAGCTTTAGGAAACATGAATTGAAAATAGATTGGCCTCACTCATTAAAGGGCTTCCCAGGTGACTCATTAGTAAAGCACTAGCCTGACAATACAGGAGATACAGGAGACACCAGTTCCATCCCTGGGTCGGGAAAATCCCCTGGAGGAGGAAATGACAACGCATGTCAGTATTCTTGCCTGGACAATTCCATGGACAGAGGAGCCTGGCAACCTACAGTCCATGGGGTTGCAAAGAGTAGGACACTACTGAGCAACTGAGCAAGCACGCACACACTCGTTCAAGTCAGTAAGACAATTCAAATAACATTACAAGAAATAGGAAAGGGTAACATTCATTAAATGTTCCCTCTGAACACTAAATGAACCTGGGACTGTGCTAAACACTTTACAGAAAGTATTTCTATCTTCTGAACAACCCTCCCAAGCCATTAAACAGTAACTGGTTCTCTTCAGCGTGTCCTTTGATACCCTCATTTGCTGAGTACCTACCATGTGCAAGAACAACAGACCATAGGTACTATGAAGTAGCAGACATGTGATTCAATTACAGTCAGAATTTTCCAAAATCTATACACATTCCAGTGTGACAGAATTCAAAATCAGATTAATAAACTCATTCATCATGATTAAAAGCAAGAGTTCCAGAAAAACATCTATTTCTGCTTTCTTGACTATGCCAAAGCCTTTGACTGTGTGGATCACAATAAAATGGAAAATCTGAAAGAGATGGGAATACCAGACCACCTGACCTGCCTCCTGAGAAATCTGTATGCAGGTCAGGAAGCAACAGTTGGCAAGAGTTAGACAAGGAACAACAGACTGGTTCCAAATAGGAAAAGGAGTACATCGAGTCTGTATATTGTCAACCTGCTTATCTAACTTCTATGCACAGTACATCATGAGAAACGGTGGGCTGGAGGAAGCACAAGCTGGACTCAAGATTGCCCGGAGAAATATCAATAACCTCAGATCTGCAGATGACACCACCCTTATGGCAGAAAATGAAGAACTAAAGAGTCTCTTGAAAGCGAAAGTGGAGAGTGAGAAAGTTGGCTTAAAGCACAACATTCAGAAAACGAAGATCATGGCATCTGGTCCCATCACTTCATGGGAAATAGCTGGGGAAACAGTGAAAGCAGTGTCAGACTTTATTTTGGGGGGGCTCCAAAATCACTGCAGATGGTGATTGCAGCCATGAATTTAAAAGATGCTTACTCCTTGGAAGAAAAGTTATGACCAATCTTGATAGCATATTCAAAAGCAGAGATATTACTTTGCCAACAAAGGTCCGTCTAGTCAAGGCTATGGTTTTTCCTGTGGTCATGTATGGATGTGAGAGTTGGACTGTGGAGACAGCTGAGTGCCGAAGAACTGATGCTTTTGAACTGTGGTGCTGGAAAAGACTCTTGAGAATCCCTTGGACTGCGAGGAGATCCAACCAGTCTATCCTAAAGGAGACCAATCCTGGGTGTTCATTGGAGGACTGATGCTGAGGCTGAAACTCCAATACTTTGGCCACCTGATGCAAAGAGTTGACTCACTGGAAAAGACCCTGATGCTGGGAGCGACTAGGGGCAGGAGGAGAAGGGGATGACAGAGGATGAGATGGTTGGATGGCATCACCAACTCAATGCACATGAGTTTGAGTGAACTCCGGGAGTTGGTGATGGACAGGGAGGCCTGGCGTGCTATGATTCATGGGGTCGCAAAGGGTCAGACACGACTGGGTGACTGAACTGAACTAATCTGGATCTTACTTCCTGATAAGATCAACTTTGAAGGAAACTTTGCTAGGCTTCTTTTAAAAGGTCTTCTTTCTCCTGCCTCTAGATACCCTCTTGGAAGAGCTAATTAGCCATGAAAGATACCTGAGCTTTATATGCATGGATCTCGCCTTCGGCTCTGCTGCAGAATTTATAATTTGTCAAATTTGGTTTCATTTACTCTCTTCAACTGAGAAAATTTCTGACCACTTACTCTGTGCCAATCATTATGCTGAACTCAGGGTATATCAAGATGATTAAACCTCTAATGCTACCCTCAAGAAGAGTAAAGTGTAGCCACCACTCCTGTCCAGGTGTTCAAGTGGTTAGAATGACTTGCTGCTTTTGGGGAACCTCTTTGTCTTAGCCAGTACCGTTGTCCTAGCTGTGTCCATGCAATGGTTGTTGCTGTTTTTCAGTCACTAAGTCGTGTCCGACTCCTTGGGATCCCATGGACTGCAGTCTGCCAGGCTCCTCTGTCCATAGGCTTCTCCCAGCAACAGTACTGCAGTAGATTGTCATTTCCTTCTCCAGGGGATCTTTCCAATGGTTAAATAGCCATTTTTTTATTTGCTACATTTATATAATTTTCACATTGAGACCTCTTGCTTGGCATTTGTAGTTTCAATTTGTAAAAGTGGCCCTAAGGATCCTGCAATCTTTTCTATTTCTACTTTGAGGTTTGTTGACAACAAAAGGGAAAAGAAAATATAAGTGAAAAGAAGAGGTAATATATTTCCCGAGTGATTTTTCAAGATATCAAATCTTTCCTCCTGGAAAGTAAAATTAAGTTGTGATCAAATTGCCAACATTCAGTGGATCATCGAAAAAGCAAGAGAGTTCCAGAAGGACATCTATTTCTGCTTTCTTGACTATCCTAAAGCCTTTGACTGTGTGGATCACAATAAACTGTGGAAAATTCTGAAAGAGATGGGAATACCAGACCACCTGTTCTGCCTCTTGAGAAATCTGTATGCAGGTCAGGAAGCAACAGATAGTACTGGACATGGAACAACAGACTGGTTCCAAATAGGAAAAGGAGTACATCATGGTGCATATTGTCACCCTGCTTATTTAACTTCTATGCACAGTACATCATGAGAAATGCTGGGCTGGAAGAAGCATAAGCTGGAATCAAGATTGCCCGGAGAAAAATCAATAATCTCAGATAGACACATGACACCACCCTTCTGGCAGAAAGTGAAGAGAAGCTAAAAAGCCTCTTGATGAAAGTGAAAGAGGAGAGTGAAAAAGTTGGCTTAAAGCTCAACATTCAGAAAACGAAG
>SJYG01001543.1:68574-94215 GCA_006410535.1 Litocranius walleri
GTTCATGTACAAGCAGTTCCCAAGGTACAAAGTGAGGACCAAGGCATTTCCCTGCCTGCTGCATCCTTACCCTAGTGCGCAAAGTCAGATATTTAGATTATTTGAAGTCTGTACAAAATGAGTATGTGTCGGGCCTCAGCAACTGCCACAAAGGATCCCATGAGGGATCAGGGACGTTAATGCACGGTCTGTGCAACATTCATTTGCCTGCACAGATATATTCCTTAATCTGTGCTTTTTAGTTTTATTTGGAAGAGTTTGAGATTGTCAAATAAAGCAATAAATTTTGGCTGATAAAGTTATGTAATATCTTGCTGGTTATGGTGGAGGCCTACAAAATATTTCAGATCAACTTAGCTTATACCATTCTATTTTAGATATAAAAAATATATTTTTTCTAAAATCATAAACTCTTAGAAATAAAGACACTTTCACAGAATCTAATAATATGAAAAAACAAAGATTTTTTCTCAATAAAAGAACGCTGCTGTAATTCAAATTGATTAGGCTATTTTTTTTTAGATTTAGCAATTCACTGAAAATCTACAGATATATTAGAAATTCTTCCAGACTGTATGAAAAGCTAGGAGCTTAAAAGAACAAGAGTTTTAGAGATAACTACTAATCGTTTAAATGACATGGTGGTGGGGGGCGGGTGGAAAGGAGAACTGAAAGTGGGAATTTCCTCTCAGAAGAAAGGAGAGCCATCCTGTATAAGTAGCCTAACTTAAGGAGGAAGGACATTCACTCTGCAAACCCTGAAGACTCAGCTTCAGCACCTACTATGTGCCTGATTTCACCATGACCTACCGCTGCCTCCTCCAGATGGCTCTCCTGCTGTGTCTCTCCACTGCAGCTCTTTCCAAGAGCTACAGCTTGCTTAGATTCCGACAAAGGCGGAGCTCTGCGGTGTGTCAGAAACTTCTGCACCAGTTACATGCAACTCCTCAACATTGCCTAGAGGCCAGGATGGACTTCCAGGTCCCTGAGGAGATGAAGCAAGAACAACAGTTCCAGAAGGAAGATGCCGCATTGGTCATGTATGAGATGCTCCGGCAGATCTTCGGCATTCTCAACAGAGACTTCACCACTGGCTGGTCTCAGACTAGCATTCAGCACCTCCTTGAGGAACTCCATGGGCAGATGAATCGTTTGGAGCCAATCCAGAAGGAAATAATGCAGAAGCAAAACTCCACTATGGGAGACATGACCGTTCTTCACCTGAAAAAATATTACTTCAACCTCGGGCAGTACCTGAAGTCCAAGGAGTACAACAGGTGTGCCTGGACAGTCGTGCAAATGCAATTGCTCAGGAACTTTTCTTTCCTGAAGAGCCTAACAGGTTACCTCCGTGACTGAACACTCCCACCTGTGGCTCTGGGAAGGGTCAATGTGACTTTGAGGTGAGACTCTTCAGCAGCAGAGGCTCTTGAAGAAAATGACGATGCAATGCACTGATTTCAATGGACAATTAAAAACTGTACAGTATTTTTAAATTGACTTAGGCCTTATTTATTTATTTAAACTTTTATATGGGAAATAAAGTATTTATGAAACAAAATCAATGTGGTGGTTTCAATGTCAACTTGATTTATGTGACAACACAGATTAATAATTACAGAGCACCTTGCAGACATTCATGCAAAACAAGCCTGCAGAGTAGTAGAGTTTCTAGCCTCTGCCTTTGAAGAATTTAAAATACAAGGGAGCCCTGTGGAATGTCCGAGTGATATGCATGCTCTCCATGTATCCGTACAGTCTACCTGCGCTTGTCTCGTTCACTTCTTTAAATGTACCGGACAGCTCATGCCGGAGGGCCCCTCTATATGATGTGGTGGTTTTTTTCTTTTTTTTTTAACTGGAGTAAAATGTACACCACCTTACATCTGAGAGTCTTACAAAGTAAGCCTTCTTTATGCCAATATAATTTGGCAAATTACACTTAATTTTTAAAATTCTTACTAAAGTAAATGAAAAATTCTGACCTTCTCAATGTCCTCAGTTGCGTGGACACTCCAACCCTTATTTTCAACAACGTAATGCTCAGAAAGAGGTTTCAGGAACAGGAGTCAAATATTACTTAAGACTGTCTTGGGGGTCATTAGAAATAGTCAAAGATGGTAATTCACTCAATTAATAATAAGAGAAAAGTAATCTTGAAAATATTAAGTTTACATCCATGAAAGATAGAAAAGTAAAACGATATTAAATACTTGTCTTAGTACAAAGAAAATATAAAGCTTAATAAAATGCTACTGTTATATACAAAATATATTTTAATATTCTATGCTTCATATTTAAAATGCCTTCTATAAATTTATTATAAAATTGGAAACGTGAAATATTTCATTTAAAATAAGTATATAATTCAATATAAAATTAATTCAAAAAATTAAGTGCCCTTCTTTTTAAAATATTCCTGGTATTCAGCTATTCAACACTGCTTCCCTCACTTCAAGGCCAAATCCTTGAAAGACCCTGAAAATTCCAGAGCATTCCAGGGGCGCACACTTCTTTGGTCCCTGACCAGGTGGTGGCCTCGTTCCGTCTCAGCCCCAGAAAGTCCCCCAAACCATCCCTTGCTTATTTGTCTCCTGGCCACCGATGACCTCTCCTCTGTCTGCAACGCACTCCCAGGGTCCCATAGCCAGTTCCATCGCCTAGGCTGTTTCTCACGTTGTCCAAAATGGCTCTAAGCCTATAGTCTCACTGACTCGCCCTGGCTCCCCTTTGTGCTCTGGTCCTCCCATCTTCCCATCCCTCACAGTCTCACCCCCACCGCCTGGTTTAACTTGGTCCACACCGCGGTGCCACCGCCCCAAGCCGATTGTCTCATCACCTAGGCTCGCTTTCACTTTGTCCGCGAAGCCGTCCCATCAACTCGAAGCCAAAAGCCTCAGCGCTGCCACCGTGTTTCATGTTGTGCCCTTTCCATCTTGCCACAGCGAATAGTCTCCTCGCCACTTTCAGGGTCCCCTGTGTGGAGCACACCCATCCACCGTCCGGTACTCTCATCCGTCCGCAGGGTTTAACTTTGTCTCAAAGCTGTCCAATCATCCCACCACCAGTAGTTTTTCCCCACCGTCCCCTTTCACTTTGTCCGCAACAAGGACTCCCCTTCTCACAGCCAAGCAGGGCTCCCCTGTATGAGAAAAGCCCTCCCATCACCCCACAGCCAATAGTCTCATCGCTTCCGCTGTGCTTCACTCAACGCAAAGCCCTCCCATCGTCTGACAGCGAATAATCTTAGCCACCACCACGCCGCCCCCACTGCGCCGCAGCCTCCTGTCTCATCGCGACGTCAGCTTTCACTCTGTCCGCAACAATTTCCAACCGTCTTATCTGCAACAGCCTCACCCCCCTCCCCTCCCAAACCCGCTGGATTTCAAGTGTGGCAGGATTTTGTCCCAGCGTCATATCGCCGATATTCTCATCGCCTCCGCCGTTTTACACTTGCCACAAGCCCTCCGATTTCTCAGCGCAAACATCGATAGTTTCATCGCCATCTCAGGGTCCTCCTTTGTCTGGAAAGCCCTCCGACGGTCCCAGGCCCAAGGTCTCACCCCCACTGCAGGGCTGAAATGCACTCTGTTCGCAACGCCTTCCCATCGGGCCATAGCGAATACTCTGCTAGCCACCGCCAAGTTCTCTTTTGTCTGCGATGTTCTGACAAGGTCTCATCACCCTTAGGCATCGTCCCAAAGCCAGTAGTCTCAAAGCTGTCTATCTCTACGCCCATGCTGGCTTTCCTTTTGGCCGCAATGCTATCTATGCTCTGAAAACCAAGACTCCTTGCCACTGCCGACTTCCCCTTTTTGCCCAACGACCTCCCATGGTCCCAGCGCCTATAGGCTCATGGGCAAGGCGGGGTTTCACTTCAACTCCAAGGACATTGCCCAAGGTCTCATCCCACCGCCCTGTTTCACTTTGTTCATAACGCCTTCCCCTTGTGCCATAGGGAGAAGTCTCCTGGCCAGCTCCAGGCTCCCCTACATGAGCAACGCCCTTGCATAGTCCCCGTAGATAAATGTCTCATCGCCGATGCTGGCTTTCACTTTGTCCGCAACGCCGTCCACTCTTCTCAGAGCCTCCACCAGTTTCCTCTTTATGCCCAAAGTCCGCCCGTGGTCCCATCGCCTATAGGCTCAAGGCCGCCGGCGGTTTCCCCTTTGTGCACCACAGCGCTGTCCTGCCTTCCCATCGCCAAGAATCCCATTTCCACCATCTCAAAGCTGCCCCATACTCAGATCACCCAAGGTCTCATCCCCACCGACGGGTTTAAATTTGACCTCAACTCTTGCCATTGTCTCATAGCAAATAGGCTCATCACCACCACCTGGTATCGCCCCATAGCCGATACTGTCATTGTGGCCACTGTGTTTCATTTTGTTCGGAACTCCCTCCCATAGTCCCACAGCGAATACTCTCGGTTCCACCGCAGGATTCACCGCCCATGCCGGCCACTACTCCGCCCCCCAATCGTGGTAAAGCCAATAGTCTCGTCGCGGCCTCTGTGTTCCACTTTGTGCCAAACGCTCTCCCATCATCACACAGCAGAGTGCCTCCTTGCAACCAAGGGATTCGACCGTGTGAACAACGCTCCAGCAGGTCTCACAGCAAATAGTGTCTGAGCCCCGCGCTCCGTGTGCCCAACGCCCACTCCCCCGTGTTTCAGGTGGTCCTCGACCCCCTTCCATCTTTTCACAGTTTTTCATCTTCAAGCCAACACGGGATTCCAGCGTGTTCGCCACCCTCTCCCACCCTCCATCAACTCGGCACAGCTGGTTGTCTCATCCCTGATACCTTGTTTCACTAGTCAGCAATCGCCCATATGAGCCGGAACCAGTAGTCTCTTGCTCACCCTCTGGTTTCACTTTGGGCACAACGCTGTCCATCCTCGCATCGCCAATAATCCCATCACTGCTGCCCGGTCCGCTTCTCTGAGATGTGGGTTCCCTTCGCTGCAATTGAGCCCCAATCTGTAAAATCAGCCTCATCTTGCTCAGAAACCGCGTCTTGGGGGTTCTTTTCCTCAAACATGACCAGTTTGGGTTGACATGTGGAAAGAAAGCACACTACTCAGGCGATTTTTCCGAAAATGTAATATTCTGGCTCCCAACTCAGCACAGAGGAAACCAGGCATTTTCCACAAAAGGGCTAATGATATGCACACCCTTCAATCAGTGCTCCTATAAAAAGCCCTGTGGAACCTTTGTGTCCTGTCTCTCCAGCAGCCCCACGAGAGTCAACTGCAAACTCTGCCACGACTGTGATTCGAAAACCAAAAGGATCGAACCACAGCGTGCGCGCTCTCAC
Source organism: Litocranius walleri (assembly GCA_006410535.1). Lineage (NCBI taxonomy): Eukaryota > Metazoa > Chordata > Mammalia > Artiodactyla > Bovidae > Litocranius > Litocranius walleri. The sequence goes on from SJYG01001543.1 coordinate 73,891, forward strand.
GGTCGCTGGAGAAGCAGGCTGTCTGCGGGTCCATCTCAGCGCTCTTTGGTCATCATTTCGCGCTGCTCGCGCGCCCCCTGCCGACCGTCTGCAGAATCACTGACATTCTCTATGGCCCACATCCGCTTGCTGGTGGAAGGAGAGATGCTCTGCTGCATCCGTCCTTGTTCTCATGGCTGGAACGAGCCTGGGATCCACTGCCAGAAAAACAAGAAAATCTTTAAACACTTGAAATAGATGCAAAGGATCCGCTCTCAGTCGCGCCTAAAGGGCAAAGCCGACTTCAGATTTCCTTGGAAAAGAGAGATGATCACTCCAGTGCAGATGACTCAGGGCCCCTGCAACCACTCTCTGATGCTCCAGAAGAGCTTCCAACTCTTCACCACAGAGGACGCCGTGCTACTATGCAGCCTGGATCAGAGCCTGAAACACCTGGAGTAGAAGGAAGGAGACAATCTGTGCTGTTCTCATTGGGACTTCCTGCCCGGGAGTATTTCCATGGCATCCATCTCTGCCTCAGGGAGCTGGAATGCAGCCACTTTGCCTGAGAGGCTATCAGAGTGGAAATGAAAAGTGCCTTTCCCTCATGTACGAATCTTCAAAGAAATGGCAACAATAAGAGTGTCTATATTTGTAATACTCGCTAATTGATTCCATTATTGTTTGCTTCCTGTTCCAAAGTGATTGCAGCTCATATTTCCTCAGGCTCTGAAAACTGAAATGAAAATCATGATTTTTCAGAAGCAGGTGTGAACAGCAGAACAGAATGTCTTTTCTTGTATAAAGATCTTTTTATCCTCATTTAAAAGATCTCGATGTCTGCGGGGCTGGTATTTTCTATACTCAGCGTTCAGAGTTTTTTTCTCATAGACAGGTTTTCACGATCCTCTGTTCTTCAATATCTTTCTCAGTGAAGTCTAGGTGCTATAGAGATAAAGAATAAACTGTGTGGATTTTCATCATCATAGAAACTTATCTTTCCTTCTCTGAGAGCACAATGCAGGCCTTCCGAGTCAGGTGAATCTTCTGGTTTGCTCTCATTCAAAGGGTGATTCAGGGACATGGGTACCTTCTGTTTTGTGGCTTTTTCCACCATCAATATATGACCCCAAGTTTGTCTGTGGTACTTGGATCTAGTACACTGGGCAGTAAAGGGATGAAGTCTGGTGGCTCACAGGGGATGTTTCCAAGCGCCAGGACTATACAGGGTAAGAGCACTTCCTCTCACGTTCCATGGGCTGGATTTATCCTCATGGGAATCTCATTGCAAGCGAGTTAGGAAACTATTGGGTGATGAATGGATGAAGAGATAAGTTCAGGGTGCTGACTTTCAAAAATGCACAACACGAAAGTTGAAAGTTAAGTGTTTGGGAGGCAAAATGAGGACTGTAGCCCAGGAGACAGCACATCAGATAGCTCTGAGAAGCTATTCCAAAGACACGCAGAGGGATGTATGTGATTTTGGTGGAGGGGCAATACATGGAATCAGGTGCCTATTTTCTGTGAAAGTTTTCTGCCAGTGTCATGGAGGTTTCTTGGAGTCACAAGAAGCAGTTGTCACCATGAAGGCTTTCCATGCTTTTCTAGATGTGAGGAGATAGAAGAACCATTGAGTTCTTAAAATGGGCTCCTGAAAATAGCTCACCTTCTGAAGACTTGTTCTGCCAGGTTTCCCTGCACACAGCCTCCCTCACTTCTGCTTTCCACCCTCGATTCCTTTCCAGGAGTGTTGAAATGCAGCTGCAAGAGCACATGATTTAATCCTTGTAGGTAGATGGCAAGTGCCAATGGCACGTGCTAGTTTGTACTTGACAAGGCATGAGACCAGGTTTCACGTTTGCACTATTTGTTCAAATGAAGTTCTGGTAAGGGTCGAAGGGAACAAGGATTGATCTTGCTTGCACACCCTTCATTTAAATACAGTCTGACCTAAATGCTTTTTGTCCAAGTTCAGCTTTGGAGAGAATGACAAGAATGCCAGTCATAGTTCACAGTATCATCCGCTGTTTGAAAGAAACATCCAAGCTGATTCGCAAAGGCATTGCCTGCAGGGAAATATCCACAGTGTAGACACATTACAGGCTCTTTCCTTACCACCTGAGGGAGACAAGAAAAAATAATCAGGCAGTTCCTTGCAACTACTTGAGAATGACTGAAGAAAAAGTCATGAGTGATCTTCTAAATATTGGAAATGGAAAGCTGAAGACAGTCTTCCTAATGATGATCTTCAAAAAATAACTCACACATGCTGTGTGCGAGGACAAAAACAAAAACAAATTTTTGTATCCAGAAAGAGTTAAGAGATGAAATTAATCGTAACTGATGGAACACTATATAAAACATTTGACACATTAGTATGCTTAGTCTATTAATCCCACTGACAGTGACTTAATTCGTCTTGCTTTTATCCTGCTGATGAGGTAACATTTATGGTGCAGGAAAATAAATAATACAGGATAAGATAGCAATTCAATAAGCATTTGCTGTTCACCCTTTTGTGTTACAGTAGCAACGCGCATGTGTGCACTTATTTTTCGTATATTGGAAACGGGTGTGTCTTTACATCCATGTCTATATGTTTGCTTAGTCGCTTACTTATATGCAACTGCTAGTGACCCGTGAACTGCAGCCTGCCAGGCGCCCCCGTACTGCACTATGAGAGGCTAACAGGCAGGAAGGCCAGGGGTCTCCAAACGGAGGAAATAGCCTCCAAGTGTCAGACATTTTATCTCTCTTAAGCAGCAGGAGGAAACAAACTAGAGATATTTTTTCCTTCTCTATACAAATTTAAAAAGAGGTTTCTCTTAAAATTCTGTGTGGCCATAATGACACTTGGTTTCACTTGAAGTTAACCATTGCCTTTTTCTTATGGAAATGTTTATCTTAAGCTGTGCTAATGTACTATGCATTTACCCCAAATTCTGTCTTCAGGTCTGTTCTGGTTCCGCCTTTGGGTCCAGAACCTACTTGATAAACCAGTATGTTATACTCCAATATTGTTCCTCTAATCTATGTAAATGAAACTATTTGTATGGTGATCTGCCTTTCTTCAAGATTCAGGTTAATTATTTTATGGCCCAAGATAAGCCATTTGGAGCCAAGGTCATCCCAAAATACATCTTAAGGGTGAGGGGCCTGGCCATTCCAAGTTTTGAGACATTCCTTTCTTTCATTAACAGGCTGCTGGTGATTATAAAACACCCAGCTAAAGACTAGCAGGGGGGTACTCTTTCTGCCCCCTTCTGATGCCTATATCAGAAGCTTTCTCTATCTCCTTTATACTTTAATAAAACTTTGTTACACAAAACTCTGAGCGATCAAGCCTCGTCTCTGGCCCCAGACTGAATTCTTCTCCAGGGGCCAAGAATCCCGGCATGGTCATTCAACAACAACCTTTCAACTATCTCCCAAGTTTGCTCAAACTCATGTCCCTTGAGTCAGTGATGCCAAGCAACCATCTCATCCTCTGTCGCCCCCTTCTTCTCCTGCTCTCAATCTTCCACAGCATCAGACTCAAAGAGTCAGTTTCTTCTCAGAAGGTGGCCAAAGTATTAGAGCTTCAGCTTCAGCATCAGTCCTTTCAATGCATATTCAGGGTTGATGTCCTTTAGGATTGACTGGTTTGAACTCCCTGCAGTCCAAGGGACTCTCAAGACTCTTCTTCAGTACCACAGTTCAAAAACATCAATTCTTTGGGGCTCAATTTCTTTATGATCCAAATCACATCCATACATGACCACTGGAAAAGCCATAGCCTTGACTAGACAGACTTTTGTCGGCAACATGGTATCTCTGCTTTATAACACACTATCTAGGTTTCTCATATAATTTCTTCCAAGGAGAAAGAATCTTTTAATTTTGTGGCTGATGTCACCGTGCGTAGTAAGTAAGTTTGGACCCCAAGAAAATGAAATCTGACAGTGTTGCCACTTTTCCCCATCTATTTGCCATGAAGTGATGGGACCCTATGCCATGATCTTTGTTTTTTGAATGTTGATGCAACTATATATGTATATGTGTTTTTTTGGGGGGGGTTGGTTTAGCTCTGCCTCAAATTGGTTCCCTAAAAAGGTGGTTAATTTATGTCAGGGAAACAATAGATGTTATAGATTCTGTTTTACATGATGGCTGAAGATTTTCAAAATTTTGAATTTTTGAAATTGCTATTATAATGGAAAATTTATTTATTGAGGTTGGCATATTCACTCCAAAAATTCCTCTCTGTTTTGTTTTCCATGCATAAAATCTGAATTGTGATACACACAATGAAATATTCTAAATACAAAAGAAATGTTTCAACAATTAGAAGATTTAAACAGAATTTGTGACTACAACATTTCCGTGTTAAATCCTGATGCTTTTCCAAGTTCAAATTAATAAAATAAAGTGTAACCACTGCTCCTGTCCAAGTGTTCAAGTGATTAGCATGTGCCTTTCTTAGGCCAGACCATTGTCCTGCCATGTCCAAGCACCCACGTTTTTCTTAGATATTTTTATACAGTTTTCACATTGCTACCTCTTCTTTGTCATTTGTATTTCAGTTTGTAAAAGCTGTACTAACGCTCCTACAATCTTTTCTATTTCCACTTTGAGGTTTATTGCAAAAACAGGAACAGAAAACAGAAATGAATAGAACAGTTAATGTATATCCTCCGTGATTTTTCAAGAGATCCAAACTTTCCACTCATTCAGCATTCCTAGAAAGTAAAAGGAAGCAGTGAATGAAGAAGGAATGCACAAAGGTAAAGAGAAAGGAATGATGTAGCTGAAAAAACGATAGTGACGTCTCTGTCCAAATGACAAAACCTCACTTAACTACACAAATAGGGATGCAGAGCTCTACAGATGACAGATTTCAGAGCAGCTTCTGTGAAACTCTTTAGCTGAAGACAGAGCCAGAGGAGGGTGGCAGGCTCTTAGGCACAGTGTTACCTAAAAGGATAGTGGACCGCTTTGCTAACTCCCAGTATCTATTTATTTATCTTTATTTGTCTATTTACATTTCTCACTCTTCGTGGAGGTTATTGGATTCTGAGGATATAGACCTATTAACTCACCCTGAAAAGAGACCGGGGTACAGACTGGACGGTCACCCTATTCATGTGTGAGAGGTCAGCTGTTCCCTGGAAGCTACTAGAGGTGGTGTTTGGACAGCACATCATGCTCAGGCAGAGATGAGATGAGATGTGATAATGTGACCAGTGAGCTGAGCATTAAGGGAAGGGAAGCAGGGCATCTCAGGGAAATTCTATCCAGTTTCCATAGGTGGATGTGTGAGTTTTCTGCCTCGTGGGAACAGTTAACAGATACTGAAATCTTGTATGTCCAAGCATTGTCAGAAGTACGTTACGTCCTACAATCTTCAGAAAAATCCAGTGAAACTTTTGTGATTATCAGTTCCGTTTAAGAGGAGAAACCGTAGTGCCGCAGGTCACACAGGCAGTGCAGGCTGGAGCTGTGACATCAACCCAGGAATCTTGCCCCACGCCCACTGTCTCATGCACTGGACCGAGCTGTCTGCTCTGACAATGTGCTTCCTATTTTAGAGGAACACTTAGTAAGGTCTTCCTCTCCAATTCCTATTCCTCAGTGTCACAAAAGTGCCATTCACTCATTCCTGGGACATTACAATCATTAGGCAACAGTTGAGTACACAGTTCCCTTTGCACCTGAAAAGTTCCAATCCTGTATTTCAGTGGTGTTTTGTTGAGCTCTACAGAGGAGCCTGCCAGATTATGGCAACTAAACCACTACTCTGAGAGTCTCTGTTTCCACCTGAGATGATATTTTGAGAAACTATTAAGAAAGTTAAAAATCCATTTAAATTTACTCTTACTATCTTTGTTTTCAGAAGATTATCATTTTCTGAAACAGTCTTCAAATACTAGGTCTACTCAAACTTTGGTGTGTATAGTTCTCTTAGAACTACTCCTGGGACAGAGCTGAAGCTCCAATACTTCCACCGCCTGATGGGAAGAGCCCACTCGCTGGAAAAGACCCTGATGCTGGGAAAGACTGAGGCAGGAAAGATTGACAGGGATGAATAGAGGATGAGATGATTCGATTGCTTTGGATCAACTCAATGAACATGAATTTTAACAAACTCTGAGAGAGAGAGAAGGACAGGGAAGCCTGGCGTGCTGGAGTCCATGGCATCAAAGACAGTCGGACATGCCTTAATGACGAGCAACAATGGGACAGAGATCCCTCTGTGCCCTTCCTCTGGGACAGACAGCTTCCTGGAGTCTCCATATGTGCCATTACTGCCTGTAGGGAGCTTACAATCTGTCAGGGCAGTAAAATGTTGCATAATTAGATGGATTAGATAGTTCACTTTCCAGTGAAATATTTAAGGAGATGAGATTATCTGCACTATCACACAAAGACTGAAGCAAAGTACCTGTGAGATGTTGCAGTGGTGGAGGAGAAAGAAATAAACACAGGCAAACATGAATTGTTTAGGACAACCAGCACCTTAAAAAGTGCCTTGTGGATTATAGTTGCAAAATAACTCACTTTTAACAAATGATATCAGTGATATTGCTCCCTACAATGTCTCCAGGGAGCTTAAGGCCTACTCAGGTGATATCGTAAGGTACATACACGATGAAATTTTTAAAGAAGGGAGAAAAAGTAAATGAGGGAAAAATGAGAAAAATCAAAAGCTTCTCTCATAAGCTCTTTTCATACTGAACATTTCTTGGTGACCTGGAAAAGCCATCTGTTATATGAATATTTCTTCCTTCACTGACTTTGACCAGGCTCTTCTCCCAGGAACAACTAAGGAGGTGTGAAAAGCATAATATATGGCTGTGTAGCTATCAACCACAGTGGCACGCATGATTTGATGTTCTTCACATAGGCATCATGGCAAAAATTAGCAGTTTCATTGATTTCATTACGAAGAGTAGAAAAAGAAAGGAAAGGGCAAACTGTGGAAAACCCCAGAAAAAGAAGGTTTCTCTACTCACTCTTCAGAGCCACCCATCACCCCAAGCGCTCAGAACTTGCCTAGACCTCCCTGCAGGCGGTCCTGCAAGCCCCCAGCGCCCCAGTGGCCCTCCCCGTCTCTGCGCTGCTGGCCCTGGTGATGCGCTGCTCCAGCCCCACGTGCTCCCTGGGCTGTGAGCTGCCTGTGAGCCACGGCAATCTGGAAAGCTTCACACGTTGGAGTCAGATGGAGAGGGTGCCCACTGTGTCCTGTCTGAGGGACAGGACTGACTCCAGGTTTCCTCAGACCCTGGCGCATGGGGCCAGTCTGGAGAAGACAGAAGCCACAGCTGTTGTGCACGAGTTGCTCCAGCAGACCTTCCAGCTCTTCAGCACCGTGGGCTCTTCTGCAGGTCGAGACGAGAGCCTCCTGCACAGACTCCTCGTGGGACTTGATCAGCAGCTGGAGGACCTGGACGCGTGTCTGAGGGAGGGAAGGACACTGGAACAGTCACCTCTAGGGAGTGAGAACTCCAGATTGGCTGTGAACAGTTACTTCCAGCAAATCAGTGTGTATCTCAGAGAGAAAGAATACAGCCGCTGTGCCTGGGAGGTTGTCAGCGTGGAAATCAGAAGGTGCTTGGTCTTTGCCAACGAACTCATTGCAAAACTCAAGAAATGAAGAAGGCATTGAATCTGGAAACAGTTCATCTGGTCAGCTAAATGGCTATTTTCTAAGACTCAAAGTGCAACCTTTAACTCTATTTTTGTGTCAGATGAAACATAAGTAATAGGTAATATATGGGATTATTTAAATGTATGTTAAATGTTTTGTTACCATAACTGTTTAAAACAGATTTAAGAATCCATTTTCCACATCTTAAAAACCTGTAATATTTATTTATTTAAATTATCGGAAATATTTAGGCTGTTCATAGCATTTAAATCTTTATTTTCATAAGATATTTGCTTTGTACTATATCTTGTTTTTCAGTAGAGAAAATAAAAGTAATTTGAAAAAAACAAATTGACTTGCACACACCTTTGAATAAAATCTAACCCAAAGCCCGATTCTAGAAGATAAACCTGTACTGAAGTCACCTGAATATAGAGGGAATGGGGTCACCCACCTGGGTCATAGAAGGAACAATGGACAATGTGAGGAGGGATAGAATGTGATTCTTGAGACATAGACTAGAGGTGGGAGGGAGAGGAGTGGAGAAAGGCCCAGGTCATGGACTCAGGTGCCGGCCTGGGGCCTGTAAGAACCGGAGCGCCTCAGGGGTTAGTGGAGAGCCACATACATCATGCGGGGAAGGCAACGCACCCCACTCCAGTACTCTTGCCTGGAGAATCCCAGCGACAGAGGAGCCTGGTAGGCTGCAGTCCATGGGGTCACTAAGAGTCGGACACGACTGAGTGACTTCACTTTACTTTTCATTTTCATGCACTAGAGAAGGAAATGGCAACCCACTCCAGTGTTCGTGCCTGGAGAATCCCAGTGACAGTGGAGACCTGTGGGCGGCCGTCTATGGAGTAGCACAGAGATGGACACGACTGAAGCGACCTAGCAGCAGCAGCAGCAGCAGCACATACATCATGGGAGGTCAATCTGCATATGTGGAATCTAGGATCCTCGAGTAGGATGAGGAAGGGAGAGTAAGTTTTCTACACTTGGCCATTCCTGAGAAGAGAGTCTTCCTAAACTGTTCAAATGGAAGCAAGAAGAGCAAGGCAGGCTGGGGACTGCAGAGACAGCTAAGAGAGGCCATGCAGAACCAGTAGCTGCCATGATAAATGTGACTCTAAAGAAGTAAAGGATTTCTTAAGCTTATTTATATATATTAAACACACACGTCATCACTAAACTTTTAAATAATTTATACAAAGGAATGCTTACCCTTGACTTCCAGGAGGATGCACCCGACTCCTATACTGTTAACAATTTAATGGGTATATCCTTCTAGACATTTCATATGTAGTTAATAAACCTATACATATGAACATACTAATGTATATCACATTAATATCCATTTTTCATATACTTCAGTTTCTCCTTTATTTGTATGTCCTTGCAAATAGGTCTTTGAGATTTTTCTTCATTAGTACATAAACTGCCTAGGTATAAATTGCTGCATTATGTCTTAACTGCAAAACTAAGATAATCATAAAAGCTTATCTTGAAAGTGTGCTAAGATCATTTGCCTAAGATTATAGCACATGCTCAGCATGGTACAAGACACTTCCCAAGTCCTCCAGACATATTAACTCTTTTATTTGAATCTGATTAGAAGATTATTGCCTGATGTTCTGGGTGTGTGGTCAGGAAGATGAGGCAGTCCCCAGAGAGCTGTTCAGAGACAGATTCCCGCAGCTTACCCTCCACACAGTGAGAGGAGAAATAGCCATTCACTGGGATGAGGAGGCCAAGCAGGTTGCAACAATACCCAGAGTTCTAGACAGAACATTCCTGAGTGGCACACAGGCCAGCTGTCTACAAGAGTCACCCCCACCCTCAGTGGATTCTGGTTCTCCTGGAGTTTAGGAGCTCGGAGCATCAGTCAGGAAGACACAGGCGTCTGGCAGGCAGTCAGGAGGATCCTCTGCTCTGAGCACTCAACTCAGCCAGGAGGCCAGGCCAGAGGGGATCCCCAGGCTGCATCCTGAAATCCCTTTTGGCAGCTTGCATTTAGTTTCCTTTTCACTTGTTGCATCAACTTCCTTGCTATTTTTGCCTTCTGGGGTTCATTACGCAATCTCTGATGATGTAACAAAATTCAAGTCACTTGTCAGTTTTGAGTATGTGGATGGCTTTGCTTTGGGCTGTTTCACTTTAAGGAAGATGCAGAAACTGCCTCAGAGACAGGAAACCAACCCAGAACCCGCACAGTGGGACTTGCTCATGTCAGCAGAGGGGGGCCTCTGAGGCTTGCTCAGCAGCTGCAGCCAATGTGTTGTCCTTTTAACCGTTTTCTCAACCTTGAGTTAGCCTGACTCACTGCACCCCTGAAGGTGATTCTGAGAATTAAAGTCCAGCTGAGAGACTGGCCTGGGATCTGAAGTAAATGCAGGCTTGATGCAGACGGGCATGTTCTGGAAAGGCCAGTCTGAGTGTCCAGCAGCAGTGCGTCCCGGCAGCAAACACTGAAAACAAGGCCTGGGCTGCTCCTGCCTGTTCCTGGTCCATCGATCCTCTGATGGGAGCATTCTGAGAGTGACAGGGGTGCAGAGTGTGGGAGCTTCTGGCTGAATGTGTTCTGGAGGAGTTAGAAGAGCTAGGTAGAGAGGCCTTCAGCCAAGTACCTAGTTCCAGCTGCATCCTGAAGTGAGCTAGAAAAAAATGGCACAATGAGTCTACCCAAGGCCTGTGACAAGATGTCCAGGGTGTGAGAAAGGGCAAGAGAGAAGCCTGCAGCCAGGGCACTTAGATCTCTCTGCATGCTCTCCCTCTCTACACCAGGTGGGAGGCCTGAGGAGGGGCTCTGGGCCCACCAGCTGTTGGCTGTGAGCAGGGGCAACCCCTGCCTGGGCAGAGTCAGCCTCAGGTGCTGAGAGAGGGCGAGAGCAAGGCCACAGCTGAAAGGTGGGAAGACATGCTCTTCCCTCAACCTGGAGACAAACTTTCCATTGTGGTCCTGAAGCTTCCCAGGAGCTCTCTATGTTGCTGAGCAAAATGTCTCCAGTTTAGGTTGGCCTATATGTAAATTTTGTATACATTTATACAAATGGTGTGTGTTTTCTTTTGAGTTGAGTTTCTCTTACTACTATGATTGTGCATTTATTGTGCTTCTTACATCTTGTTATTAACAACCCTATTATAAGCATAGATAACAACTTATTCATTTATGCCATTCTAAGGGATTTTGTGTCATTTCCTGTTTGGTACTATTATGAATAGTGCTGGTATAAATGTTCTTTTCTTATATCCTGATGCATATTCACTTGATTTTTTTTTTCCAGGGTGATTGCTGGAGTTACTAGATCATAGGCTATGCATATTTCAACTATGCTACAAAATGTTTTTAAAGTACAAATTTATACAGCAAACAGCAGTTGCTCTATATGATCATCACCCTTCACATCTTCAGTCCTTTAAATTTTTTATTTGCAAACAATATACTGTTGCTGCTAAGTCGCTTCAGTCATATCTGACTCTGTGCGACCCCATTGACGGCAGTCCACCAGGCTCCCTATTCCCTGGGATTCTCCAGGCAAGAACTCTGGAGTGGGTTGCCATTTCCTTCTCCAATGCATGAAAGTGAAAAGTGAAAGTGAAGTCGCTCAGTCTTAGCAACCCAACGGACTGCAGCCTACCAGGCTCCTCCATCCATGGGATTTTGCAGACAGTATACATTTATTTAAAAATTTGAAAATCCAACCAAATACTTTTACATATAGTGTTTGTAAAGTTATCAAGATTAAAAACCAAAATTATTGTGATATATGTTTGTGTATGAAAATGCAAGGAAAACCTAGTCCATTAAAGTAGAAAATATAATGAAAAAACTGTTTCATTCTTTCTTGCAACAACAGTAAATAATAAATATGCTGGGGAAAAAAACCTCAGAAAGAATGTGAAAAATATACAATCAAGCCAGTAGGAAAACTCTATTGAGAGCCATTTCTAAAATAATCCAATAAATTGGCAGCACTTGCTTCTTTTATGAAGTGGTTAAGAAACATTTGCTAAATATGTGCTCACTAAATGACAGTGTGAGTCTCAGTAGGAGGCGGCCTTGGCAGTCTCCTATTGTAGACAGTGTATTCCCTTCTCGCGGATGCTGACCACCTCATCACACGCTTACATGTCTTTGCTCACTCAGAAGAAGAATTAGTTGGGCAAGTTGCTTAATCCTGATTGATGATCAAGATGAAAAAATAAAAAGACAATCTGACTGTAACAGAGAAAGCTTCTATTCTTCATTCGTTTCTGGCCATCTAATCGGAATCAAATTTCAATTATAGACTTGTACTTAGAGGCCAAAAGGGAAGGTAACTGGCCTGTCAATGCTACATTCAAAAGGATTGAAGTCTAGGACTTGCCTGGTGGGCCAGTGGTTAAGAACCCACCTGCCAGTGCAGGGGACCTGGTGCCAGCCCCGCTCAGGGAGGATGATGTGCTGTGAGGCCCCTGCGCCCGTGCACCACAACTACTGAGCTGGGCCCTGGAGTCTGTGCTCCGCAGCAAGAGAAAGCTCCACAGTGAGAAGCCCGAGCACCTCAGCTAGAGCTCAGCCCACGCTTGCTCCAACTAGAGAAAGGCCCTGCTGCCACAGAGAGCCAATCCAGTCACAAATAGATTAATTAGAAATTACCTAGTCTACACTTTATGAGGAACTCCTTAATGCCTCTCCCTCCTCCTGGCCCCTTCCCACACACACTCTGGTAGCAACTTTTTATTTAGTTTCTTATTTTTGGTTCTGAGACTTGTGGGATCTTAGGTCTCTGACCAGGGATGGAACTCGGGCCTCCTGCCCTGAAAGCACAGAGTCCCAACCACTAGATCTCTGGGGAATTCCCAGATCTCCTTCATTTTTTACCTAATGTTCTTTTTCTCTTCCAGGGTGTCATTTAGGATATCCCATTACCTTTAATTGCCACGTCTTTTTAGGCCCCTCTCTATGACAGTTTCTCAGTAGTAGACTTTTTATGTATTGTCAATGGTATCATTGTTAATGTCAGTTTCCAAGTTTTAATTGCTCATATAAAAAGAAGTGGTTGGTTTTTAATATTGATCTTGTTTTCCTACTGCTCCCTCCATCTTGAGCTGTGTTGGTCACCATGGAGCCGACAACTCCATGTGGCCAGCTGAGCGCTTGACTAGTCCAGCCTGAGCTCTACTATGACTGACAGCATGTACTGTCTTTTGAAGGCACTATGAAAGGGAAGAATGTAACAACATTCTATTTTGTTTTTTATATACATTATTATTTCTATTTGTTTAAATATATTTAGTTTAAGTGAATGATAATTGCTTTACAATATTGTGTTGGTTTCTGCCATACAGCAACATGAATCAGCCACAGGTATACATTATACCCTCCCTCTGGAACCTCGCCCACTCTTCTAGGAACATCACTCTATTGTAGATACAAAAAAAAATAGGTACCTTTTTTAAAATTATAAACTGCATGTATTATATTTAAATCATACATATATCGTGTATTTATTGTTCATCAACTTAGTTTAATATTATTCTCTTTCAGATAGAAAAAATAGGTATCTTTTTAAAAATCATAAACTGCAAGTATTATTGTTTGGTAATAGCAGATTTGAGAATTAAACCTAATGCTTATGAAAAAGAAAACTATGACAAACAAGGCCCCCTCTCCACAACTCTCATAATATGAAAAGAAAAAAAAAATGAAAATTTTTTTCAAAAGGAAAGAATCCTATAATAATCTACTTCAAAAGATGTGGCTTCTATTTTTCTTTAACATTCAGCAATTCATTGAAACTTTAAAAAACAGTAGAAATTCTCAGGTTCTATATCTTTTTTCCCCTTGGTATATATAAATTAAAATAGCAAAGAGCTTAAAGAAAGAGTTTTAGAGGCAACTAATAATTCAAATGACATGGGAAAACTGAAAGGGAGACCTGAAAGTGGGAAATTCCTCTCAAATAGAAAGAATGGAGGGCCACCCTGTATAAGTAGCCCACACTCAAGGAGGAAAGACATTCACTCTGCAAACTCTTGAAGACTCAGCTTCAGGACCTTCTAGCAGAACAGCCAGCCCTGTGCCTGATTTCACCATGACCTACAGCTGCCTCCTCCAGATGGTTCTCCTGCTGTGTCTCTCCACCGCAGCTCTTTCCAGGAGCTACAGCTTGCTTCGATTCCAACAAGAGCGGAGCCTTGAGGTGTGCCAGAACCTCCTGAGGCAGTTACCTTCAACTCCTCAACATTGCCTCGAGTTCAGGATGGACTTCCAGATGCCTGAGGAGATGAAGCAAGCACAGCAGTTCCAGAAGGAAGATGCCGTATTGGTCATGTATGAGATGCTCCGGCAGATCTTCAGCATTCTCACCAGAGACTTCTCCAGCACTGGCTGGTCTGAGACCATCATTGAGCACCTCCTTGAGGAGCTCTATGGGCAGATGAATCATCTGGAGCCAATCCAGAAGGAAATAAAGCAGAAGCAAAACTCCACTAGGGGAGACACGACCGACCTACATCTGGAGAAATATTACTTTAACCTCGTGCAGTACCTGAAGTCCAAGAGGTACAACAGGTGTGCCTGGACAGTCGTGCAAGTGCAATTGCTCAGGAACTTTTCTTTCCTGAAGAGCCTAACAGGTTACCTCCGAGACTGAACATCTCCCCGCTGTGGCTCTGGGAAGGGACAATGTGACTTTGAGGTGAGACTCTCCCGCAGCAGAGGCCCTTGAAGTAACTGACAATGCAATGCACTAATTTCAATGGACAGTTAAAGACTAAGCTGTTTTTAAATTGATTTATGCATTATTTATTTATTTAAACTTTTATATGGGAAATAAATTATTTATGAAACAAAACTCGACGTAGCATTTCAATGTCAACTTGATTTTTGTGACAACACAGATTAAAAATTACAGAGCACCTTGCAGACATTCATTGCAAAACAAGCCTGCAGAGTAGTAGAGTTTCTGGCCTCTGCCTTTGAGGAATTTAAAATACAAGGAAGCCTGTGGAATGTCCGAGTTATATGCATGCTCTCCATGTAGCCATACAGTCTACCTGCGCTTGTCTTGTTCACTTCTTTAAATGTACCAGACGGCTCATGCTGTAGGGCCCCTCTATATGATGTGAGGGTTTTTTCCTCTCTCTTTTTTTTCAATTGGGGGAAAATGTACACCATGTTACATTTGAGAGTTTTACAAAGTAAGCCTTCTTTATGCCAATATAATTTGGCAAATTCCACTTAATTTATAAAATTCTTACTAAAGTAAATGAAAAATTCTGACCTTCTAAATGTCCTCAGTTGCTTGTACACTCCAACTCTTATTTCCAACAACGTAGTCCTCAGAAAGACGTTTCAGGAACATGAGTCGAAAATTACTTAAGACTGTCTGGGGGTCACTAGAAATTGTCAAACATGCTAATTCACTAAATTAAAAATAAATGAAAAGTCATCTTGAAAATATTAAGTTTACATCCATGAAAGATAGAAAAGTAAAATGATATTAAATACTTGTTTTGGTACAAAGAAAATATAGTTTAAAGTTTAATAAAATGCTACTGTTATATACAAAATATATTTTAATATTTTATGCTTACTATTTAAAATACCTTCTATAAATTTATTATAAAATTGGAACGTGAAATATTTCTTTTCAAATAAGTATATAATTCAATATAAAATTAATTCCAAAACAAAGTGCTGTGCTTTTTAAAATAGTCCTAGTTTTCAACTATTCAACACTTACTCCCCACATTTCAAGGCCAAATCCTTGAAAGACCCTGAAAATTCCAGAGCATTCCAGGGGCGCACACTTCAGGTGGTGGCAGCATTCCTTCTCACCCCCAGAAAGTCCCCAAACCGTCCCATGCTTATTTGTCTCCTGGCCACCGCTGACTTCTCCTCTGTCTGCAACTCACTCCCAGGGTCCCATAGCCAGTTTCATCGCCTTGGCTGCTTCTCACCTTGTCCAAAGTGGCTCTAAGCCTATAGTCTCACTGACTCGCCCTGGCTCCCCTTTTTGCTCATGGTCCTCCCATCTTCCCATCTCTCACTGTCTCACCCCCACCGCCAGGTTTAACTTGGTCCACACCGCGGTGCCACCGCCCCAAGCTGATTCACTCATCACCAAGGCTCGCTTTCACTTTGTCCGCAAAGCCGTCCCGTCAACTTGAAGCCAAAAGCCTCAGCGCTGCCCCCGTGTTTCCGTCGCCACTTCCAGGGTCCCCTGTGTGGAGCACACGCATCCATCGTCCGGTAGTCTCATCCCTCCGCAGGGTTTAACTTTGTCTCAAAGCTGTCCAATCACCCACCACCAGGAGTTTTTCGCCACCGTCGCGGACTCCTCCTCTCAAAGCCCAGCAGGGCTCCCCTGTGTGAGACACGCCCTCCCATCACCCCACAGCCAATAGTCTGCGATGTTCTGACAGGTCTCTCCGCCTATAGGCATCATCCCAAAGCCAGTAGTCTCAAAGCTGTCTATCTCTAAGCCCATGCTGGCTTTCATTTTGGCCGCAAGGCTCTGTATCCTCAGAAAACCAAGACTCCTTGCCACCGCCCACTTCCCCTTTTGGCCCAACGACCTCCCATGGTCCCATCGCCTGTAGGCTCACGGCCGCCGCCCGTTTCCCCTTTGTGCACCACAGCGCTGTCCTGCCTTCCCATCGCCAAGAATCCCATCTCCACCGCGGTGTTTGACTTTTCCTCAGATCACCCAAGGTCTCATCCCCACCGCCAGGTATAAATTTGACCTCGACTCTCGACACTGTCCCATAGCAAACGGGCTCATCGCCACCGCCGGGTATCGCCCCATAGCCAATACTGTCATTGCGGCCACTGTGTTTCATTTTGTTCCGAACTCCGTCCCAGTGTCCCACAGCGAATAGTCTCGGCTCCACCGCGGGATTCACCGCCCATGCCGGCCCCTACTCCGCCCCCCAATCGTGGTAAAGCCAATAGTCTCATCGCGGCCTCTGTGTTCCCCTTTGTGCCAAACGCTCTCCCATCGTCCCACAGCAGAGCGCCTCCTAGCCGCCGCGGGATTCGACCGTGTGAGCAACGCCCCTGCAGGCCCCACAGCGAATAGTGTCTGAGCCACCGTGCTCCGTGTGCGCAACGCCCAGTCCCCCGTGTTTCACCTGGTGCACGACCCCCTCCCATCCTTCCAGTTTTTCGTCTTCAAGCCAACATGGGATTCCCCACCCTCCATCAACGCGGCCCAGCTGGTTGTCTCATCCCGGATACCGTGTTTCACTAGGTCAGCAACGGCCCATATGAGCCGGCACCAATAGTCTCTTGCTCACCCTCTAGTTTCACTTTGGGCACAACGCTGTCCATCCTCGCATCGCCAATAATCCCATCACTGCTGCCCGGTCCTCTTCTCTGAGATGTGGGTTCCCTTCGCTGCAATTGAGTCCCAATCTGTAAAATCAGCCTCATCTTGCTCAGAAACGGCCCCTTGGGGGTTCTTTTCCTCAAACATGGCCAGTTCGAGTTGACATGTGGAAAGAAAGCCCACTACTCAGGCGATCTTTCCCAAAATGCAATATTCTCACTCCCTACTCAGCACAGAGGAAACAAGACCTTTTCCACAAAAGAGCTAATGATATGCGCACCCTTGAATCAGTGCTCCTATTAAAAGCTCTGTGGAAACTTTGCGTCCTGTCTCTCCAGCAGCCCCACGAGAGTCAACTGCAAACTCTCCTACGACTGAGATTCGAAAGCAAAAACGATCCATCCACAGCCTGCGCACTCTCGCCGTCCCCTGGAGAAGCAGGCTTCTGCGGGTCCATCTCAGAGATCTTACTCGTCATTTTGCAGTCCTCGCACGCCCCCTACCGGCCGTCTGCAGAATCACTGACATTCTCTATGGCCCACATCCACTTGCTGGTGGAAGGAGCTGCTGCATCCCTGCTTGCTCTCTTCGCTGGAAGGAGCCTGCGATCCACTGCCAGAAAGGAAATCAAACACTTGAAATAGATGCAAAGGATCCGCTCTCAGTCGCGCCTAAAGGGCAAAGCCGACTTCAGATTTCCTTGGAAAAGAGAAATGATCACTCCAGTGCAGATGACTCAGGGCCCCTGCAACCACTCTCTGATGCTCCAGCAGAGCTTCCAACTCTTCACCACGGAGGACAGCCGTGCTACTCCGCAGCCCTGATCAGAGCCTGAAACAACTGGAGCCGATGGAAGGAGACAATCTGTGCTGTTCTCATTGGGACTTCCTACTCGGGAGTATTTCCATGGCATCCGTCTCTACCTCAGGGAGCTGGAATACAGCTACTTTGCCTGAAAGGGTATCAGAGTGGAAATGAAAAGCGCCTTTCTCTCATGTAAGAATCCTTAAAGATATGGCAACAATAAAGATGTTTATATTTGTAACATTCGCTAATGAATTCCATTTTTGTTTCCAGAAGCAGGTGTGGACAGCAGAGCAGAATGTCTTTTCTTGTATAAAGATCTTTTGATCATCATTTAAAAGATCTCTTGATGTCTGCGGGGCTGGGATTTTCTATACTCAGCGTTCAGAGTTTCTTTCTCATGGACAGGTTTCCAAGATCCTCTGTTCTTCAATATCTTTCTCAGTGAAGTCTAGGTGCTATAGAGATAAAGAATAAACTGTGTGGATTTTCATCATCATAGAAACTTATCTTTCCTTCTCTGAAGAGCACAATGCAGGCCTTCCGGATCAGGTGAATCTTCTGGTTTGCTCTCATTCAAAGGGTGATTCAGGGACATGGGTACCTTCTGTTTTGTGGCTTTTTCCACCATCAATATGTGACTCCAAGTTTGTCTGTGGTACTTGGATCTAGTACACTCGGCAGTAAAGGGATGAAGTCTGGTGGCTCACAGGGGATGCTTCCAAGCAGCAGACTATACAGGGTGAGAGCACTTCCTCTCAGGTTCCATGGGCTGGATTTATCCTCATGGGAGTCTCATTGCAAGCAAGTTGGGAAACTATTGAGTGATGAATGGATGAAGAGATAAGTACAGGGTGCTGACTTTCAAAAATGCACAACACGAAAGTTGAAAGTTAAGTGTTTGGGGGGCAAAATGAGCACTGCAGCCCAGGAGACAGCACCTCAGATAGCTCTGAGAAGCTGTTCCAAAGACACACAGAGGAATATATGTGACTTTGGAGAAGAGGCAATACATGGAATCAGGTGCCTATTTTTTGTGGAAGTTTTCTGTCAGTGTCGTGAAGGTTTCTTGCAGTCACAGGAAGCAGTCATCACCATGAAGGGTTTCCATGCTTTTCTAGATATGAGGAGATAGAAGAACCATTGAGTTCTTAAAATGGGCTCCTGAAAATAGCTCACCTTCTGAAGACTTGTTTTGCCAGGTTTCCCTGCACACAGCATGCCTCGCTTCTGCTTTTCACCCTCGATTCCTTTCCAGGGGTGTTGAAACGCAGCTGCAAGAGCACATGATTTAATCCTTGTAGGTAGATGGCAAGTGCCAGTGGCACGTGCTAGTTTGTACTTGACAGGGCATGAGACCAAGTTTCACGTTTGCACTATTTGTTCAAATGAAGTTCTGGTAGGGGTCGAGGGGAACAAGGATTGTTCTTGCTTGCACACACTTTGTTAAAATACAATCCCAAATGCTTTTCCTCCACGTTCAGCTTTGGAGAAAATGACAAGAATGCCAGTCATAGTTCACGGTATCACAGGCTGTTTGCAAGAAACATCCAAGCTGATCCCCAAAGGCATTACCTACAGGGAAATAGCCACAGTGTAGACATATTACAGGCTGTTTTCTTACTACCCGAGGGAGACAAGCAAAGAATAATCAGGCAGTTCCTTGCAACTACTTGAGGATGACTGAAGAAAAAGTGTTGAGTGAGTCTTTCATTTGGGTCCAGGCCCAAGAGCCTCATCCTGATCTTCTAAATATTGGAAATGGAAAGTTGAAGACAGTCTTCCTAGAAATGGTCTTCAAAAAATAACTCACACCTGCTGTGTATGAGGACCAAAAAACAAAAACAAATTTTTGTATCCACAGAGTTAAGAGAGAAGATAAACGCGCATGTGCACACTTATTTAACGTATATTGGAAACGGGTGTGTATTCACATTCCTGCGTATATGTTTGTTCAGTCGCTTAGTTGTATCCGACTGTCTGTGACCCCGTGGACCTTAGCCTGCCAGGCGCCCCCGTACTTCACTATCTCCCGAGTTTGCTCAAACTCATGTCCATTGAGTCAGTGATGCCAAGCAACCATCTCATCCTCTGTCGCCCCCTTCTCCTCCTCCCTCAATCTTCCACAGCATCAGACTCATTTTCAAAGAGTCAGTTTCTTCTCAGAAGGTGGCCAAAGTATGAGAGCTTCAGCTTCAGCATCAGTCCTTTCAAGGCATATTCAGAGTTAATGTCCTTTAGGAGTGACTGGTTTGATCTCCCTGCAGTCCGAGGGACTCTCAAGACTCTTCCTCAGTACCACAGTTCAAAAACATCAATTCTTTGGCGCTCGGCTTTCTTTATGGTCCAAATCACATCCATACATGACTACCGGAAAAATCATAACTTTGACTACATGGACTTTTGTTGACAACATGGTATCTCTGCTTTTTAAGACACTCTATATTTCTCATATAATTTCTTCCAAGGAGAAAGAGTCTTTTAAATTTGTGGCTGCAGGCACCATCCGTAGTAATCTGGGGCCCCAAGAAAATGAAATCTAACAGTGTTTCCACTGTTTCCCCATCTATTTGCCATGAAGTGATGGGACTGTGTGCC
>SJYG01001544.1:1917-71097 GCA_006410535.1 Litocranius walleri
AACCCTAAACCCTAACCCTAACCCTAACCCTAACCCTCTAACCCTAACCCTCTAACCCTAACCCTAACCCCTAACCCTAACCCCTAACCCTAACCCTAAGCCCTAGCCCTAGCCCTAGCCCTAGCCCTAGCCCTAGCCCTAACCCTAACCCTAACCCTAACCCTAAACCCTAACCCTAACCCTAACCCTAACCCTAAACCCTAACCCTAAACCCTAACCCTAACCCTAACCCTAACCCTAACCCTAACCCTAACCCTAACCTTATCTTCCAAATCCTAACCCTTACCCTAACACACACAGAAGCTTCATGCTCACAGTCTTCTGACACACACACACAGAGAGTAACTGCAGTCTGTTCTGAGAACTTGGGTGGCAGCAGCTATGTGTAAAACAGCCCATAAAAGTTCCTGTTAAACATGTAACTCCATGTTCACCTTCAGTTTGATTTTAACTCCTCACTAGGTGGTCTATTCATGTTTTACTCATTTCTGTACCACCAACACCAACCAGAGGATCTGAAACATCCTCATGGAATGTTTGGTAGGCTTTAACTAGGTTATCAAAAAGTCTTGTATGCCTTCCAAGAGTAGAATCTGTGCGTGTGTTTGGTGTATGTGTGTGTGTGTGTGTGTGTGTGTGTGTGCTCATGTGCATGGGGGGTGGGGGGAGCGTGCATGCATGTGTGTGTGTATGTCTGTGTCTGTGTTCATGTGTGTCTGTTTGTTGGGAATTAGGGGGGGAAATAACAAGGGATGAGTCATGAAACATAAGTTGGCATCAAATCAGGAAGTGCATTATATGTAACACATTAGAATTCACAGATAACTCACCTCATGAAAACTTGTTTTCTGATATCATGTGCCTGGCAATTGGCTCCCATCCTTTGCCCATCTCCTGTCCTCAAACATTTTAACTTCTACAGAGGAATGAAGATGTAGAGAGAAGAACCCAAGCGACCATGAAAAGTGGAGAATGATCCCCTGTGTCTTCAATATTCCCCAATTACAATATTCAAAGATCTGGCTCATATTCAAAAATGAGCATCATTAACCAGAAGATTCCTGGAATCACAAGTACTTATCCTAGAGAACCTAACTAGCTGAAGCACGCAGAATCATCTCCAAGGACGCTGAAGCCCAGAGCAGGCAATCTGCACTGGGCAGCACCCAACCGCAGCCAGGACAAGGTTACAGCTGCATCTTACAGAATAATCCTTGGAGGTGCCAACTGGTAAGACGACCAGACTTACCCTGATCATTTCATTAATCTTAAAACAGCATCCTGCTGCTTATCGTTTAGTACAGTTGTTTGATTCTCACTTATTAAATAAAGGCAGGCTTTTACTGGACTAGGGAACTTTGGAATTACATACTGCAGTAAATAGGAAATACCCAGATACAAAATCTTATTTTTAGGGACAGATTTTAATTTTAGAAAGACTATTCTATCAGTAGTATAGAAGGACCAGGTTGGACTTGGAGAGATCGGTTAGAAAACAATTAAACTAACAGTGTAGAAGGTGTGAGAACCTGGACACAGGCAATGACAATGGTGACTCAGAAGAGGGGACAAATTTAAGAGACCTTGCAAGGTCAGCTCCACATAAAGTGCCCGGCAGAGATGAGACAGGGGTTAGGGGTTGTGGTCACTGAGATGGAGATGGGGGAAGGCAGGTGTGGGTGCCGGAGGATGGACAAGTCAAAACTGACATCTGGGAGCATGAGATAGCAGAAACGATCATTTTTAAAGGACACAATTCAGAGGCAATCACAGACTCCTCAATTTACAGAAGCCTAATTCTAAGCACGATTTTAAGGCAGTGCCGCTAGCCTTTATTTCTGCTCTTCCGTGATTTCTGCTTTATTTTCAGTGTCTTTTTCATCAATGTGGGAGCCTACTTACTGGCAGGAAATCACTCGTCTTTTCCCAGAAGAGTCTGTTGGCAGTTGTGAGCAGGCTCTGTGGGCCGGGCGTGCTCCCTTCCCTGAGGAGTAACTGCAAACCCCGGTGGGTGTCTCCACCTTCATTCAGACAAACTGCCTGGTGATAGAAGACAAGACACCCGCTTACAACATGCCATCTTCTCCCTCAAAGAGCTCGTCCCAAACAAATGTCTGCGCTGAAAATCACAGAGGATCCTATTTTAAAAGAAGTGTGGTTTGACCATCTAGCACAGAGTTACTCAACCTGGAAATACAGACATTTTGGGCCACAAAGCTGGTGTCTCAGCAGTAAAGAATCCGCCTGCCAATGCAGGAGACATAGGAGACGCGGGTTTGTTCCCCGGATCGGAAAGATCCCCTGGAGAAGGAAATGGCAACCCACTCCCATATTCTTGCCTGAGAAATCCCATGGACAGAAATCCCAAGGTGGGGTACAGTCCATGGGGTCTCAAGAGTTGGACACGACTCAGGGCCTAAACCACCACGACTTTGCTGTGAGGCGGTCCTGCACGCAACAGAATATTTAGCTGCATTTCTGGCTTCTGTCCGCTAGATGTCAGCAGCACCTCTAGGGCACGACAACCAACTGTCCGGACCTTGTCAACTGTCCAAAGAGGGTGCAAAATCGCCCCCAGGTGGACCGGCAGCCCTGCTCCAGCAGGTGTATCTATTCCAGGAAGGCAGCACGCAATCACTTACATGGCTGCATTTTCATTTGAAATATGACATTAGCAAAAGTTTAAAATAGAACAAAATTTAAATTCTTGGCTTTTTAGTGCCAACTGGTAAGACGACCAGACTTACCCTGATCATTTCATTAATCTTAAAACAGCATCCTGCTGCTTATCGTTTAGTACAGTTGTTTGATTCTCACTTATTAAATAAAGGCAGGCTTTTACTGGACTAGGGAACTTTGGAATTACATACTGCAGTAAATAGGAAATACCCAGATACAAAATCTTATTTTTAGGGACAGATTTTAATTTTAGAAAGACTATTCTATCAGTAGTATAGAAGGACCAGGTTGGACTTGGAGAGATCGGTTAGAAAACAATTAAACTAACAGTGTAGAAGGTGTGAGAACCTGGACACAGGCAATGACAATGGTGACTCAGAAGAGGGGACAAATTTAAGAGACCTTGCAAGGTCAGCTCCACATAAAGTGCCCGGCAGAGATGAGACAGGGGTTAGGGGTTGTGGTCACTGAGATGGAGATGGGGGAAGGCAGGTGTGGGTGCCGGAGGATGGACAAGTCAAAACTGACATCTGGGAGCATGAGATAGCAGAAACGATCATTTTTAAAGGACACAATTCAGAGGCAATCACAGACTCCTCAATTTACAGAAGCCTAATTCTAAGCACGATTTTAAGGCAGTGCCGCTAGCCTTTATTTCTGCTCTTCCGTGATTTCTGCTTTATTTTCAGTGTCTTTTTCATCAATGTGGGAGCCTACTTACTGGCAGGAAATCACTCGTCTTTTCCCAGAAGAGTCTGTTGGCAGTTGTGAGCAGGCTCTGTGGGCCGGGCGTGCTCCCTTCCCTGAGGAGTAACTGCAAACCCCGGTGGGTGTCTCCACCTTCATTCAGACAAACTGCCTGGTGATAGAAGACAAGACACCCGCTTACAACATGCCATCTTCTCCCTCAAAGAGCTCGTCCCAAACAAATGTCTGCGCTGAAAATCACAGAGGATCCTATTTTAAAAGAAGTGTGGTTTGACCATCTAGCACAGAGTTACTCAACCTGGAAATACAGACATTTTGGGCCACAAAGCTGGTGTCTCAGCAGTAAAGAATCCGCCTGCCAATGCAGGAGACATAGGAGACGCGGGTTTGTTCCCCGGATCGGAAAGATCCCCTGGAGAAGGAAATGGCAACCCACTCCCATATTCTTGCCTGAGAAATCCCATGGACAGAAATCCCAAGGTGGGGTACAGTCCATGGGGTCTCAAGAGTTGGACACGACTCAGGGCCTAAACCACCACGACTTTGCTGTGAGGCGGTCCTGCACGCAACAGAATATTTAGCTGCATTTCTGGCTTCTGTCCGCTAGATGTCAGCAGCACCTCTAGGGCACGACAACCAACTGTCCGGACCTTGTCAACTGTCCAAAGAGGGTGCAAAATCGCCCCCAGGTGGACCGGCAGCCCTGCTCCAGCAGGTGTATCTATTCCAGGAAGGCAGCACGCAATCACTTACATGGCTGCATTTTCATTTGAAATATGACATTAGCAAAAGTTTAAAATAGAACAAAATTTAAATTCTTGGCTTTTTTTTGTGGAAAGATATACTCATCTGAATGCAGAGTCCCAAAGAATAGCAAGGACAGATAAGAAAGCCTTCCTCAGTGATCAATGCAAAGAAACAGAGTGAAACAATAGAACAGGAAAGACTAGAGATTTCTGCAAGAAAATTAGAGACACCAAGGGAACATTTCATGCAAAGATGGGCACAATAAAGGACAGAAATGGTATGGACCTAACAGAAGCAGAAGATACTAAGAAAAAGTGGCAACAATACACAGAGGAATTATACAAAAATGATATTCATGACCCAGATAACCATGATGGTGTGATCACTCACCTAGAACCAGACATCTTGGAATGTGAAGTGAATAGGCCATAGGAAGCATCACTACAAACAAAGCTAGTGAAGGTGATGGAATCCCAGTTGAGCTATTTCAAATCCTAAAAGATGATATAATTTGCAGGAGAATGCACCCATTTTGGATAAAACACATGGAATATTTTAAGTGATGTGGCAAATATGAGTACTTTTTACCATTATTAGGAGTTTTCTGTACATTTTAAATTACTAGAAAGTAAATTATCTTTCAAAACAACCATGTCAATATCACAAAAGGGCATCAGATAAGACAGGCAAGAAACTTTCTTATGGAGGCCAAGACTTACCCAGATTAAGTTCAAGGCAAGTTCTAATGCTCATTGTCCTTGTAGGAGTCCACATTTATGAAAAAGCACTATGGGAAGAATCTATTATGGGTCCTCCGGATGACAGGAGGCAGGAGAAACAGATTTTAGAAACAACATTTTCCACATAACTTCACATAAAGTTGTTAGAACACATTCAGGAAAGTTGAACAATTTGAGATCAATACACAATAATCAGTTGCATTTTGATACACTAATAATAATCAGAAACAAAATTAAGACACTTCCATCTATAATTGCATGAAAAAGAATAAAGCATCCAGCAACAAACTTAACCAAGGACATAAAAGACCAATAGACAGAAAACTAGAAAGCACTGATAAAGAAACTGAGGAAAACACAAACAGAAACACAGTCTACGCTCACACACAGGAAAAATGGGTTATTAGAATGTCCATTGCAACCAAAGCCATCAGCAAGTGCCCTGACTCACAATATACTATCTGGAGGCATTCTGCATCGACATAGAAACATTCCTAATATTGGTCTGCAGCAACTAACGTTGAACAGCCAAAAAGACTGAGAAAGAAGAACACACCTAGAGGCACCTTCCTCTCTGACTTCAAACTACATCACGGAGCTGCAGCAACCACCGCAGTGAGGGACCGGCACAAACACAGACACGCGGGCTCGAGGAAAGGACAGAGAGCCCAGGAGTGAACCCACGTGTGCGTGGCCAGTTCATGAAAATCAAGCCAGGAGCAATCAAAGAGGAAAGGACAGTCCTCTCAAGAAACAGTGCCAAGCAAACTGGCCTCCCTGCACTGAGGAACATCACTGGTCTGTGTCACACAGAAATCCAGCTAAAAGCCACCATTTTCCACACGGACCTCTTTCCCTCCTGAGTCCTCTGAGATGGACCTGCCTAGCGGCGCTCAGCTGGACACAAGAAAGGTCTGCTTCATCCTCATTTTCCCTCTTGCAGCGCCTCCTTGCTGGTGGGCACTGAGGCAACCCTGCTCCTCTCAGCGTGGACACAGCCCTGTTATCCAGAAGCCTCTGCCCTGACGGTCCTGAGGAGACAAAGCTCCTGTCAGCAGTGCATGGTGCCAAGTCTGGGTCCAGAACAGGTGCCTGTGCTCCACGGGTCAGAGCTGGGCTTGGCGCCCCCTGTGGGCCACCAGAGAAGAGGGGGCAGCACCGCGCTCACAGACCCGGGAGGCCTGATCCCACGTGCAGCTCTGCGGCTGAACACCAAGACTGGAAACCCGAACTGAAACAGAACCGAGTATCTCCATGACCCTCCTCAACACATGGCTAAGGAACAATTAACTAAAAACCAAACGGAATGAAAGGAACATAAATACAAACTTTACAACTGATACCACACTTCAATTAAAAAGCTATAAGAATTTTAGAAAATAACAAAAGACCTACATGATCTTGGGTCTGGTGATGAGTTCTAACACACAACAAAAAAGCCTATTTACAAAAATTTTTAATTAATTAAAAGATTGACTTTTAAGAATTTATACATTTACTCTGTGAAGGACCTTATTCAAGAAAATCAAAAGACAAACTGTTAAGGGAACCACTAACCCTAACCACACACCCTTGCCAGGCACAGAGGGGCCACTGGCAGGAGCCACCTCACAGGAGGGCCTGACAAGGAACACGGAGCTACAAGCTGCCACCAACCAGAAGAGTTCAGAGAAGGTCGAAATGAGACAGGAGAATCAAACCCATAGGTTCTACCAACCTCCCAGGATCCTCCTTGCTGGAATCCACCCTGGCTGAGTGATGCTTGTGCCCCCAAGAAGGATCCCACTTCACTATGACTGGCCAGAGACAAACCAGACACTAACGCAACGACCGGAAAGCCTGAGACTGTGCGCCATGCAGCAAAGCAGTTTGAAAATGCCCTTTTAGGAATTTTTTTTTTTACATTTATGAGGGAAATCTCCACTTGTAAGGAGTCTCCCCCTGTGTATCAGAAATGGAAGGAAAATTAAGTCTTAAGAGAAGCTTGTCCATGGTGAAGGCCTGGATGTAAGTCTGCATGATATCCAGACCCTTGTTTCCTGGGCTTTGCCTCAGAATCTCTCAAATTGTTTCCCCCCACCACCATCTTTCTTTTATTCTTATCTAAAGATAGCACATAAATTATGTGGCTTGGACCATTTCAGGAAGTGACTCAGTTTTCCTAGGTACCTTGCAAGTATACAAGTAGAATGCCTGCTATTAAACTTCTAATTGCTCTCCTCCAGTTCATCTGTCTTTCACTGTCGGGGAAGGTCTCCATGAGGAAAAGAGAAATGTAAAGGAACATTTTTCACCCAACACACATACAATGGAGAAGTATTCAGAAATATAAAGGAACAAACCATCAAACCAAGCAAAAGCCATGGATGAATCTTACATGTATGTTGCTAAGTGGAAGAATCCAATCTATATGCTACATGATTATGTGAAAAATGTGAAATAGACTTGGAAAAAGGTTATGAGGTAGGAGGGTCAATATTCCATATGATACTTCACAGATGTTATCTGCCACTGTGCATTTGTATAAACCCATAGGGCTTTAGACCTCAACTAGTAAATAATAACCTATTCAAATTTAGTTATTTAGGATATGAGGATGTCACAGAATGGAATACAGAATGCAACAGAGTCTAAATGACTTAGAAATGTACGGATAAAACTCACTCTTTGTTGGTGACAGGAACAAAATAGGTGGACCTAAGTCAACTTCGGAAATGAACATAATCTGCTGGTCAAAGGCGATCTATACCGTAGATAAACAGTGCACTCTGTAAATTCTTTCCCATAGACAGCAGTAGTTAAAAAGCAAACTACTGTATCAGTAATCACAGGGAACAAGCACTGAACTCAGTATGACAGGTGGTGGACACCAGCTCTCTCACCAGCAGAGGGGGAAGTTTCAGATAAAAAGATTACAGCACCCACATCACATCACAGTGGGTTAGGGTGGAGACATCATCATAAATGACCTTTAGCTGAATATGTTTAAAGATAAATTGGAATACATGTATAGTCAGCTGAGCATATTTAGCTACTACATGTATGTTTTTAATATCATTCTCTAGGGAACAGGAAACTTCCCTGGTGCTCCAGTGGTAAAGAGTCTGCCTGCCAGTGCAGGGGACATGGGTTCGACCCCTGGTCCCAGAAGATTTCACATGCTCAGGGGCAACAAAGCCTACGTACCACAACTACTGGAGCTTGCATGCTCCAGAGCCCAAGCTCCCCAACAAGAGAAGCTACTGCAACGAGAAGCCCAGACACAGCAATTCAAGAGTAGCCTGTGCTCACTGCAACTAGAGAAACCCCGTGTGGAGCAACAGAGGCCCAGCATAGCCAAAATAAAGAACAGAAGCTCTCTGAAGAAACGACTGAGACAGTAAATATATGAGCCAGAATAATCTTACAGGATGAGACAGTATAGAAATACAAAGCAAAAAACCCACAGAGAAAAGGCAAATGAAAACAAAAGCCAGTGGGAGCAGCTCTCAATATCCGAGGCAAGAACAAACTGAGCAGTCTGATGATGTAGTGCTGGATTATCGCCAAAAGTTTAAGTGGACTATCAAGCTGTCCAAACTGATAAAAATAAATGATAACATAATTTTATTTTCATACAATAGCAATTAATAATCTGAAAAGGAATTTTAAAAGCAATTCCTTTTCAAAGATGTCAACATTATTAAGATACTTTGGAATTGATTTAATGAGGATGCCAAGATTGGCCCACTGGAAATTATACATCACTGATTTTAAAAATCCTACATATATGTAAAGACATTCCATAGAGATGGAAAGACTTAGGATAGCACTTTCACATAAAGCAGCTTCAATCTGAAATGAAAATTCAATATGAATTTCAAACAGCCTTTAGGGAGAAATACACAAGCTGACCCTAAGATACATGTGGAAATGCAAGGGACTCCAAGGAGCCAAAGCAATTACTTGAGTCTACATTGCAAAGGTCCTCTGTGTGTGCTGTGCTAGGTCACTGCGCTTCTGTCTGACTCTTGGTCACCCTATGGAATGTGGCCCACCAGGCTCCTCTGTCCGTTGGAGTCTCCAGGCGAGAATACTGGAGTGGGTTGCCACGCCTCCTTCAGGGGATCTTCCTGACCCAGGGATCGAACCTGTCTCCTGCATCAGAAGGTAGGTTCTTAACCACCAGCACACGTGGGGCAACGGTGCCTAAATGGAGAACAGGGAAGCCCAGTTAAGAGAAGGGACTCAGTATAAGGAAAGGAGGTGAGGGGAGGAGACTTGCAGTCATATTCAGGGAAGCCCAGCAGAGTTCTCCACGTGGAAGAGGAAGGGTAAGCAGGCTGGAACTGTGTAGAAGGTGAAAGAGGCCCCTAGCGGGGGCCCCTAGCCTCCAAGATCTAATACCTGACGATCTGAGGTGGAGGTGATGCGATAATGACAGAAATATAGGGCACATCAGACGTTATGCGCTTGAATCACCCCCAAACCATCCCCCACCCATCCCTTGAAAAATCATCTTCCAGAGCACTGGTCCCTGGTGCCAAGAAGGCTGGGGGCCACCGAAGCCAAGGAAGGGACTTCAAGTGCACTCAGCTGGCCCAGGTTGCCGGCTCAGGGAGACGCTGAAGCAGAGGCGTCCCAGGAGATAGCACCTCCCTTGCCTGGGGTCCTCAACAGACCTCCAACAGCCTTGGAGACGATAGAAGAGATTTCGTTCATTTTTCAAAAAATATGCTTGTAGGATCAATTTTAAAATTAGCAATTCTGTTACAGTCCTAATAAAAGTTTTTCTGTACTGATCTGTGAAGTACCAGCTGTGAAGACCACCATTCTAATATACCTCATAGTGTTGCTGACACTATGGATAAAGTAATGTGAAATTGAACTTATTCAATAAAAACTGTGAGGCATCTACCCTGTGCCCAGCACTCTGCCACGACTGGGGATGCAGTGGAAATATTCCATAAGATGCACAGCTGGTAGGCACAACTATTTTTAAAAGTCATTTACATTTTCACCAATAGTTTATCCTCAGTGTCAACACTTGCCGTTTAATGACCATGCTGTGTAGGAAGCTCATTAAAAACCAAGGAGCCAGGGTTCCTGGAAGGATGCCCTGTTCTCCCTTAGACAGTACTCCACCCTCTCTGGGTCTTAGTTTCCTCATCTGTAAAAACATGGACATCTGACTGTAATTCATTCCTGGAACCCAAGCCTATTGAGGGGGAGGGAAAATATTACTCTAAGGCCTGGATAATCCAAGATAATCACAATGGTGTGATCACTCACCTAGAGCCAGAAATCCTGAAACCAAGTTTCTTGATATTTCTCCTGGCAATCTTGATTCCACGTATGCTTCTTCCAGCCCAGCGTTTCTCATGATGTACTCTGCATATAAGTTAAATAAGCAGGGTGACAATATACAGCCTTGACGTACTCCTTTTCCTATTTGGAACCAGTCTGTTGTTCCATATCCAGTTCTAACTGTTGCTTCCTGACCTGCATATAGGTTTCTCAAGAGGCAGGTCAGGTGATCTGGTATTCCCATCTCTTTCAGAATTTTCCACAGTTTATTGGGATCCATACAGTCAAAGGCTTTGGCATAGTCAATAAAGCAGAAATAGATGTTTTTCTGGAACTCTCTTGCTTTTTCCATGATCCAGCGGATGTTGGCAATTTGATCTCTTGCCTGGGGAGCCACCAGGTTTTTTAATTTGTGCCCTGCTAAGGTGCAGTTCTGAAGCCCTTTTCCTTTCCCACCCCAGCAGGTGGCCAAGGGCCAGCAGGACCGCAAAAGTGCGGGAAGCAGGGCTAGGCCAGTGGCCCAGATGGGGGCTGTAGGGCCCCAGCGGGTGAAATCGCCAAGAAGAGTAAATCCCCCGGACTCTGCATAGGCGAAAGGCGACTCTTTCAGACCAATGGCCCCTCTCATGTTCCGCTTGCAGAGACCTCCCAGGGGCCACTAGGCTGCTTGGGAAAACCATGTGAGACTGAGCTTTATGCTGTTGGGTAGGCTTGGGAATGTCCTCAAAGCCTTTCCCCAAAAGGCGAGCCCTTCCCGCGACTGCCAGGTCTGGGGGCTCGGCGACTGTGCCAACAGGGAGGGTGCACGTGGTTCCCTCCACCCACCACCACGGAGCCCAAGTGCCCTTACCTGCGGTCCGGACCCCTCCGCTCCGCGCACTGAAGCTGACTGGGAGCCAGGAGCCCTCGAAAAGGGGCGCTCCCAGCCGCCCCCCGCTGTCTCCAGAGACCCACAGCGAGGAGCTGGGAGGGGATGCGCCAGGTGCCCTCCGATCCTGACCCATGCCAAGGGCCCTCCGCCCGGACGCCCACTTGCGGAAGCGGCGCGCGGGCGTCGCTGCAGCGCCCAGGCGAACCGCAGCCCACGCGCCAGCCGGGCGCGCTCCGCACTGACGCCCCTTCCGGGAGAGGCAAGCGGCGTGGCGGCTGCGCCCAGGCGAGCAAATGCCGCCCCACCGAGACCGCGACCACGTGGAGCCGCAGATTCCCCGCACTGGGGCGCCGAGGAGCCTGAGGCCTGGAGTCCCCTCTCCTGCAACCCCGGGGAGAAAGCTCCGTCCCTGCAGCGCCGCTAGCGATGCCCCGGTGCCCGAACTCCCTCCGCCCTCAACACGGAGAACACCACCGGCTGGACTAACGGAGACCAATGCCGCCAAGAGGACCGTCTGGAGTACCTGGCTTGGCCCAGGGGACGCTGCAAGGCCCTGCAAACAACCCAAGTTTTTAAATGGAAAAGACTTGAATCCCCTTCTCCAAAGAACACAAACAAATGGTCAACAAGCATGTGAAAAGATGTTAAACATCATTAGCCATGATGTAAATGCAAGTTAACACCATAATACTGTGCCCTCCAACGCCAGAAGGCCTACAACCAGGGAAACTAAAAATAACAAGTGTTGGCAAAAATGTAGAGAAATCGAATAGTTTCACGTGGGCAAATGAATAAGTTGTGGAGACAGATGGTCAGAACATGTGTACAACAACGCGAGTGTAGTTAATGCTGCAGAGTGTAGTTAGAACCACTGAAATGGTTTAGATGCTCAATGTTATGTATTTTTAATTGCAATTTTAAAAAATGAATGAAGCAGTTATGATACATGTTACAATCTGGATGAACATTGAAGACATTAAGTCAAATAAGTCATAGACAAGAAGGCCACAAAGGTCCTAATCATCCTGTGTGCTTTAAATCCACAAAGGTTTTGAAAAGGAGAGAAAGTGTCAGCAGTAGTTGCAGAAAAAGAAAACTGAATCACCATAGGGAAGACTTTCACACAACTGAGGCAAGGGTGAAGGGTGAAGGGACCTGTGGATAGGACTGTAAAGTGGAGCCATGAAATTCCCTCACTGGGGGTTTCTGTGCTGCCTCCCTGGCAGGGCATCCAAGTATGAGGTAAAACACACTGAGTGTTTTATATGACGGGGCAGATGGGAGCATTTTGTACTGCTACAGACACTTTTTTACACACTTGAAATGACTGGAAAGTAAACTACTTTTCAAAAGACCTACATCAAAACCATGCTTAAAAACAAAGAGGATAACAAACTTCATTACAGAGGCCAAGCCTTAACCAGATTCAGTTCACCCAAAGTGGTGATGCTAATCACTCTTACGGGAGTCCACCTGTTATCAAGAGGCACAGTGGGAAGCTTATAAAGGGGGCCACCATGTCTTGGGTGCTGTGGGAGACTTGGATGTAGTAGAAACAGTGGGATATCTGTATTCTAGCTTCCCGTATCAAGCCACCAAAAAAACATTAGGATAAATGAATTCAGTAACGCTGCCAAGTACAAAAATCAATACACAAAAATCAGTTGTCTTTCTATACACTACTAATGTGCCAGTAGAAAGAAAAATTAAGCAGGTTCCTAGTGGTTCAGTGGTTGAGAATCCTCCTACCAATGCAGGGGCATGGGCTCTATTCCTTACCTGGAAAGATTTCACATACCGTGGTGCAATTAAGCCCATGTGCCACAACTACTAAAGCCTGTGCTCTAAAGCCCATGCTCAACTAGAGTGTAGCCGCCCCCCACCACTCACCACAACTAGAGAAAGCGCATGCGCAGCGACGAAGCCCAGCACAGCCAATAAATAAATTTTTTGAAAGAAAGAGAAAGTAAGAAAACAATCCCATTTACAATTGCATCACAAAATACCTAGGAATGAGTTTAACTAAGGATGTGAAAGCACACTGAAAACTCTAGGACAGGGATGAAGGGAACTGAACCTGAAGGAGGAAACAGACAGAGCAGGCTCCATCCTGAAAGCAGGGCTCCATCCTGGGCCGGACTGTGGACTTGGAGCTCTATGGCCAGTATCTATGGAAATGGCACAGCAACTGGAAAACCAGGCCCCCGAAAGGAAGAGCTCCAGGGCTTGCACCTAGAAGAATACCCAATTATCTGTGTGACCGAATAGAATCATACATTCCGTTATGCTTATTGGGTGTGACCACAGGCCTATTGATAAATGTCCACTGTTAACTACCTAGGTTTAAGGCTTATGACCACAGTTATCTTTGATTGTATCTTTCCTTTTCCTTTGTTCAGACTAGTTTCAGGGAACCTTGTACACTTAGGGTATGTAATGTTTTCACAAAGCTGGTCGGGGTCCTTGGCTAAGAGGAGCCTCCACCTTGGCCCGCTGGTGCAATAAGCTGCACTCCACTGTCTGCACTGTCCTTCTGAGGGAGTCTGTTTCCTGGAACGCGTGGCTCCAACAAAGGAGATGGGAACACCAGGCCACCTGACCTGCCTCCTGAGAAACCTGTATGCAGGTCAGGAAGCAACAGTTAGAACTGGACACGGACCAACGGACTGGTTCCAAAGAGGGAAAGAAGTATGTCAAGGCTGTATATTGTCACCCTGCTTATTTAACTTATATGCAGACTACATCATGAGAAGCCCTGGGCTGGATGAAGCACAAGCTGGAATCAAGATTGCCAGGAGAAATATCAAGAACCTCAGATATGCAGATGACACCACCCTTATGGCAGAAAGTGAAGAGGAACTAAATAGCCTCTTGATAAAAGTGAAAGAGGAGAGTGAAAAAGTTGGCTTAAGGCTCAACATTCAGAAAACAAAGATCATGGCATCCGGTCCCATCACTTCACAGCAAATAGATGGGGAAACAGTGGAAACAGTGTCAGACTTCATTTGGGGGGCTCCAAAATCACTGCAGATGGTGATTGCAGCCATGAAAATAAAAGAGGCTTACTTCTTGGAAGAAAAGTTATGATCAACCTAGACAGCATGTTAAAAAGCAGAGACATTACTTTGCCAACAAAGGTCCATCTAGTCAAAGCTATGGTTTTTCCAGTAAGCATGTGGGAATGTGAGAGTACAAAAGAACTGATTCTGTTGAGCTGTGGTGTGGAGAAGACTCTTGAGAGTCCCTTGGACTGCAAGGAGATCCAACCAGTCCATCCTAAAGGAAATCAGTCCTGAATATTCATTGGAAGGACTCATGTTGAAGCTGAAACTCCAATCCTTTGGCCACCTGATGCGAATAACTGCCTCACTTGAAAAGACCCTGATGCTAGGAAAGATTGAGTGCAGGAGGAGAAGGGAATGACAGAGGATGAGATGGTTGGATGGCATCACCGATTCAATGGACATGAATTTGAGTAAACTCCAGCATTTGGTGATGGACAGGGAGGCCTGGAGTGCTGCAGTCCATGGGGTCACAAAGAGTCAGACATGACTGAGTGACTGAACTGAACTGGCAAAGAAAATAAACACCTTGTCCAGGCCTGTTTGCCAGGTTCTTTTATGAATCAGAGATGGTGAGAAGGTGAGGAAACAAAGTAAAAAGACTATTCAGTCCTTGCAAACGTCCCCTAGAATGGCGAGCCTCAGGCAGGGGAATGTGTTAGTTTCACTTTCTTACAGTCCTTTATGAGCGGGAAGCTCAGGTTATCTCCCTGAAGTAGGCCATTTTGTACCTTTATTATATCAAAAAAAGGTTAAAGTCACAGAAGCAGATCCAGTGTAAATTTACTGGTTACAATTCCCCCCTCTCAATGTCCATCCCATAATCCTGTGGGAGAAGACGGGATGTTTTGCTTGTCAGATGGATCTTCCTGGGACTACCTGCTATCAGAGCCACTATTTTTAAATGCTGAGACTTGTCTTCCCTTATTCCCCTTGGAAAAGCACCTACTTTACACCTGTAGACTTAGAAATGCTGAGCTTCAAATGTAAACGGCAGCATCTCAGTTTAAGAAACTGAGTGCTTTTCTATGCATGGGAAGAGGCCAGAGTCAGGGCTCACTGACTATTTCATGTATCTTAGCCATCCGGGGCCTGGAACCCTGCATTCCGAGCTCCCTCAAGTTTCACCACAGGCAGTGGCCTCAGCCCAATGGCTGCCAGGCGGCAGGCAGTCCCCTCCCTCGGGGCACACTGGCTCAGCTGCAGAGCTGCAATTGCTGATTCCGTTTCTCAGGTCTTCCCCTCTTGGTCGTGAATGACATTGTTGGGAAACATTTCAAGATCAATATTTGTCCCATGCCAATGGGAGGTTCATCCCAGTTCAGTCAAAAAATTCTTGATATATCACTCCGGGTGTTAAGTTTTGGACCAGGCCCCATCAATAATTAAAATTCTCTGGATTCTGTCTAACTATAATCCAGGAGACATTTTCCCTTGTTTCTTCCCATATCTAGAATCACACTATTACAATTATTTCTTCAAATATTTTTAGTCATATTAACTTTGCGGGAGCTCTGATTAACACATTGGTTACTCTAAGAGACAACAATCTAACAAATTAGACAGGATATGAGTACTGCAGCCTGGAGTGACTGACATAATGCATCACAGAGGCACAAAGCACACTCTGAAAACAAAGAACAAGTTTAACTAATGATTAGTGTGACTAGTCAGGGTCCACTTACAACAATACAGTGACCGCAGGAGCCGTAACTGATTGGATAAGCTGCCTGCAGCTTCGCTGGACTGGCCATGCACGCTCACGCGCGGCTGAATCTCTGAGAGAAGCACATGTTACTAGTAGGGTCAACCAGGTAGAGAAAAAAAGATGAATGTGCCAAAAAGCATAATCTACCAAACTCTTTGAGTGAAGTCACTCAGTCGTGTCCGACTCTTTGCGACCCCATGGAACGTAGCTTACCAGGCTTCTCTGTCCATGGTATTCTCCAGGCAAGAATACTGGAGTGGGTTACCATTTCCTTCTCCAGGGGATCTTCCCAACCCAGGGATCGAACCTGGGTCTCCCGCTTTGGAGGCAGACGCTTTAACCTCTGAGCCACCAGGGAAGCCCACCAAACTCTTTAATGCAAGTCATAATTAATTAAAGGAGAAGATTTTTTCTTGAACATGGAAAACACAGATTTAAACCAGTAATCCTTTGAGATAGAGACCATAAAAATTACAAACATATTTACCAGTTTAATCAGTTCTATGTAAGTAATCCCTTTTGTTAGCAGCTTTATGAAGACATCAGGTTTCTCATTCAACTTTTTTTTTACTCAATTCAGTATTATTTTCTGAAAATCAGAAACTTGTATTTATCTGAACATCCTGTAATAAACGTTCTTAAAGAGGATTCACTATTCCGTGCTTTTAAGGCTTGGGTAGGGCTCAAGTGCAGAGGTGCACAACCCTATCTTCATTTTCCTGTTGATACAGGTTCTGGTCAATCCAAGTGTCTTGGCTATTGTAAGCCGTGCTGCCCTGGAAGCAGGGGTGCATGTTGTCAGGGTCCACAAGGGACTCACAGCATATAGTTTTAAAATGGCCCATTGCAGTGACCTAACAAACAAGGGATGAACTCACAGTGGCCACATTGCCCTGGTGAGCATCCTGTTCTTTCTTTAAGGCTAATATTCTGTTTGTCCCTGCTGGTACCACACATGACCACCTGCCCATGAGACCCATGATCACAAGACCCCAGCTAAAGATAAACTAAGGAGGGTTGGCTGTAAAGGGTGAGCACTGGTTTCTCTCTAAAGCCCAGTCACTTTCTTTCTTCCTATAATAAATCTTTCTTGCCTGACTGCCTGGCTCGCTCTCTTTTTCTCTGCTCTCACCTTACACACGTGTCATTTTGAATTCTGATATTCTCTGGATCTAAACCCAGCAGTGGGATTGCCAGATGATACGGTGACCTCAGTGTTCAGTTTTTAAAGAACCCTCCATGTTATTTTCCAGAGTCCCTGCACCCATTCACACACCTACCCAGAGGAAAGGAGGGCTCCCCTCTCCCTGTGCCCTCTGCGAAGGAGTCTTTGGGCCTAAAAAAGAAAACAACAGTCTCAGAGGCCCTTGCTGAATCATCTAACTTCAGAGAAAACAAAACAGAACTTTAAGTCCCGCCCTGATGCTCCAGGCCAGTTGTATCTATCTGGGACTTATCACCCCCTGTCCAGAAACCTTCCACCCCCTACACCTGCTCAGAAGACTTATCACCCCCTGCCCAGCTACAAATGCCATCTCAACTAAAGAATATCCAAAACATCCCACTTGATTAATATTTCCCTTATTGCTTTCACAACCTCCCTATAAATATGGAGCCTCCCTGATCCCTCTCGGCACTCAGCCTGGTCATTAGGCCGACTGTCGCCCCTCCTTGCCTGAATAAAGGTAACCTACTTCCGTTGAGGTCATCTCTCCTTTTCTGCCTCGGCCCGAACTACCTTAAACTCTGCGGGATTTATTCTTTGTGGATCTTTTTGATGCTGGCCAATGTGACCAGTGTGAGCTGATTCTTCATGATAGTCTTGGTTTGCATTAATTTAATAGTGAATGAGTATTTTTCCAGATGCTTTCGAAAATTACCCATCATGAATACCATTTACCTCTTGAAACTGGCCTCCTGGAAGTCGCCCTGTTTTGAATTATTTTCCAATGATTTACCCTGGGACATTACTTGAGAGCAAGTGTCATTGACAGTCCTGGAGGGCTTCAGAGTAATAAGAGCCCATTGGCACTGATTTTTAAGTTTTTGTTATAGGAAGTGGCCACAAGGCAGCAGCATTTCTTCATGCCCAATTCTGTTTCCTTGGGCAAGTAGAGTTTAAGGAAAATCCTGTTCCTAGATTGCCAATTAGAGAGGAATATTCCAGAAGAAACACTCAAGGCTCGAAATAGATCCCAATTCCTGCAACACTATGCTATGGAGGATGTCAGCATCTGTAGGTTCAGTTCAGTTCAGTCACTCACTTGTGGAGAGACAATGTGACCCCATGTAGCATGCCAGGTTTCCCCATCCATCACCAGCTCCCAGAGCTTGCTCAAACCCATGTCCATCGAGTCAGAGATACCATCCAATCATCTCATCCTCTGCCATTCACTTCTCTTCCTGCCTTCAATCTTCCCCAGCATCAGGGTCTTTTCCAATGAGTCAGTTTTTCACATCAGGTGGCCAAAGTATTGGAACTTCAGCTTCAGCATCAGTCCTTCCAATGAATATTCAGGTCTGATTTCCTTTAGGATGGACTGGTTGGATCTCCTGGCAGTCCAAAGGATTCTCAAGAGTCTTCTCCAACACCACAATTCAAAAGCATCAATTCTTCAGTACTCTGCTTTCTTTATGGTCCAACTCTCACATCCATACATGACTACTGTAAAAACCATAGCTTTAACTAGACAGACTTTTGTCACCAAAGTAATGGCTCTGCTTTTTAATATGCTGCCTAGGTTGGTCATAGCTTTTCTTCCAAGGAAGGCAGTCACCATCTGCAGTGATTTTGGAGCCCAAGAGAATACAGTATGTCACTTTTTGCACTGTGTCCCCATTTATTTGCCATGAAATGATGGGACTGGATGTCATGATCATACTTTTCTGAATGTTGAGTTTTAAGCTAGCATTTCACTCTCCTCTTTCACTTTCATCAAAAAGCTTTTTAGTTCCTCTTCACTTTCTGCCATAAGGGTGGTGTCATCTGCATATCTGAGGTTATTGATATTTCTCCCAGCAATCTTGATTCCAGCTTGTGCTTCATCCAGCCCAGCATTTCCCTTGGTGTACTCCACATATAAGCTAAATGAGTGGGGTGACAATATACAGCCTTGATGCACTCCTTTTCCTCTTTGGAACCAGTCTGTTGTTCAATGTCCAGTTCTAACTGTTGCTTCCTGACCTGCATACACATTTCTCAGGAGACAGATTAGGTGGTCTGGTATTTCCATCTCTGAAGAATTTTTCAGTTTGTTGTGTTCCACACAGTCAAATGCTTTGGCATAGTCAATAAAGCAGAAGTCAATGTTTTTCTGGAACTCTCTTGCTTTTGCTAAGATCCAGCAGATGTTGACAATTTGATCTCTGGTTTCTCTGCCTTTTCTAAATCCAGCTTGAACATTTGGAAGTTCTCAGTTCATGTACTGTTGAAGCCTCACTTGGAGAATTTTGAGCATTACTTTGCTAGCATGTGAGATGAGTGCAATTGTGCAGTAGTTTGAACATTCTTTGGCATTGTCTTTCTTTTGGATTGGAAAGAAAGCTGACCTTTTCCAGTCCTGTGGCCACTGCTGAGTTTTCCAAATTTGCTGGCATATTGAATGCAGCACTTTAACAGCATCGTCTTTTAGAATTAGAAATAGCTCAACTGGAATTCCGTCACCTCCAGTTGCTTTGTTCATAATGATGCTTCCTAAGGCCCACTTGACTTCAGACTCCAGGATGTCTGGCTCTAGGTGAGTGATCACACCATCGTGATTATCTGGGTCATGAAAATCTTTTTTATATAGTCCTTCTGTGTATTCTTGTCACCTTCTTAATATCTTCTGCTTCTGTTAGGTCCATACCACCTCTGTCCTTTATCGAGCCCATCTTTGCATGAAATGTTCCCGTGATATCTCTAATTTTCTTTAAGAGATCTCTAGTCTTTCCCATTCTGTTGTTTTCCTCTATTTCTTTGCATTGATCGCTGAGGAAAGCTTTCTTATTTCTCCTTGCTATTCTTTGGAACTCTGCATTCAGAGGGGTATATCTTTTCTCTTCTGTCTTTTGCTTCTCTTTTCTCAGCTATTTGTAAAGCCTCTCAGATGACCACTTTTCCCTTTTGCATTTCTTTTTCTTGGAAATGGTCTTGATCACTGCCTCCTGTACAATGTCAGGAACTTCTGTCCACAGTTCTTCAGGCACTCTGTCAGGTCTAATCCCTTGAATCTATTTGTCACTTCCACTGTATAATCGTAAGGGATCTGATTGAGCTCATAGCTTAATGGTCTAGTGGTTTTCCCTACTTTCTTCAATTTAAGTCTGAATTTTGCAGTAAGGACGGGGTGGTTCTTGCTTGGAGAATCCCAGGGACAGGGAAACCTGGTGGGCTGCCGTCTCTGGGGTCGCACAGAGTCGGACACGACTGAAGCGACTTAGCAGCAGCAGCAGCAACGGGGGGGAGGGTCAATTTATGGCCTCCCTCCAGAAAGCCATGCAGAGTCCTTGGGTAAACTGCCAACCTCTCAACATGTGCAGAGACTCGGCTCCGCACCACCAGGTGCAGGTGCCCTGCTCGCAAGGTGGGCGACGCCACGTGGGACAGCCCCTCGCGAGACCTCTGTCATTAGCAGGTCGCCGGCTCCAACCAGCCAATCGCCAGCCTGGAAGACCCGTGCGCGCCCCACACCTGCTCTGCACGGCATATCTTCCGGGTGGACTCAAGCGTGCGCACTGGCGCGTGCCCAACCGTCACCCTAGCTGCCGGCTGGAAGGAGGGTACGGCGCGGAGGTGCACTGCGCAGGCGCGCTGAGGACGCCCCGCCCCTAGCGCGGGTTCGTCCAATCCCAGAGGAGGCGCCGAGCCGGAGAGCTGAGAGGACATGGCTGGGCGGCAGGGAGCGTCCAGCTCTGGAGCGGCGGGAGCCGTGGGCCCGACTGACGAGGCCAGAGGTAGAGCTGGGCCTGGCGGCGGCCCCGACCGCAGCTGTTGAGGGCTGGGCAGGCAGCGAGCGCACGCGGGCGCCGCTTCCTCAGAGTCGGGGCGGGCGTGAGGAAAAATGACCTTCAGCCCCGCGGGAAGGATCTTGGCGGCTCTGCCGGGTGCCCCAGGAATCGCCCGCAGGCCCGTGTCCCACGTCCACTCACTGCCTTTGGCCTCGTTTGGCCCCATCTGCTTTGCTTAAGTAGGTTAGGGCAGGCAGAGGGCCTCCTTTCAGTCTGATCCTGAGCGTCTCCACAGGCGTCTCCTGCAACAGAAAGGGACTTGTTCTCGGGCCGTGTCACCCGAGGGAAGGGTCTGTCCCATTCCTCTCATCACACAGCACCGAACACCTGCATTTCCCTGTTGTTCCATAATGGCCCTCAACAATAGATTCCCCCTCCCCACACGCCAGGATCCAGACTGCCCCGCAGAGCGTTACGGTTTTTTTCCTTCCTGACACTGACCTGTTGAACAGTGGCTCCCACCTCACCGGGAAAGGAGAGGCCTGGCAGCTCATTACAGTTATAACGTTTTCTGAAATTACAGCCTAGCATAGAGAAGAAAGATAAAAAATGTTCCCAGGCTTGTCCACTCCTCGAAGGGTATGCTCCTGGGCGTTAGCACAAAAGGGGATCGAATCGTACAAGGGACGCGCGTCCCTCTGCTTGTCGTCTCTGCTCTTCTTGGCCTACCTGTCTCCCCTTGTTAAGATTCGCTCATGAACCCGTCTTGGTCATATCCATCACACCTGCAGGCAGTAGTGCAGTTTGGGTACATGACAGGTGCTTTGTGGCCTTTTTTTTTTTTTTTAATAAAATGAAGGTTTAAATAATGAAATAAACTTAGCACAGGAAATTTGCTTGGAGCAGGGAGTGGCATTCAGTAACAATCCTCAGCTAAGAACAAAAAGAAAAACAACAGACGCATATAGATCTCTTTTCTTAAGCACCTACTGTGTTCACCACTGTGCTAAAGAAACCTCTTAGTATCTTTGTTTCAAGTTCATTAAGCCAGCATATTTAGATGCAGTTGACTTCACCAGTGTCTTATAACTGGTGAAATACCATTTTTTGCCTGTCGTGAGGACCAATTTCTTGAATCTTAGATGTCCATCTGTGTCTTCACAGCAGAATGGGCAAGGGAGCCCTCTGGGGTCTCTTACAAGGTGCTAATCTCATTCATGAGGGCTGCAGCTTCATGAGCTAATCACCTCCCATAGGTCCCACCCTCTAATACCGTCTCATCAGACTTTAGGATGTCAACAAATGAAATATGGAGGGACACAAACATTGATTCTACAGCAATGAAAGAAAATGAGACATCAAGATTCCATTTTCAGTCTATTAGGTTGTTTTAGAGGGGGCAATGTTGCTATCTAACATTAACAACAGTGTAAAGATACAGACCATGTCATACTCTGACGAGAGGAAGAAAGGGTAAAGGCTTTGCAGTAGTCCTTCTGGCACAAATTTTAACATTTAAAGTATCTTTTCCCCTTTTTGGTCACATTCCTATAGGATCACACAAGACACATAAAGCTGCATGGATCGGATAGTCACTGGAGCTTAGATGGTGGTAGGAAAACTTGGGAAGGAAAGAGGTAAATCCCATGCACACTGGGATATACCTGTGCAGTGGATTTCTAAAATGAAGAGGAAGTAGAATTAAAATCCACTTAACCAAATAAACGTTAAAATTATTAGACATACAGATACAATATGATCTTCAAAACAGCTATTTTTATGAGAATAAAGCAAGATAGAAAAATTGCAGTACTGTGTAGTTTGCACAGAAAGATGTCTGGAGCCTGCTTTCCTAATTGATGACTCTGATGGAGGGATCTAGTTTCTGCTGCTGCTAAGTCGCTTCAGTCATGTCCAATTCTGTGTGACCCCATAGACGGCAGCCCACCAGGCTCCCCCATCCCCAGGATTATCCAGGCAAGAACACTGGAATGGATTGCCATTTCCTTCTCCAGTGCATGAAAGTGAAATGGGAAAGTGAAGCTGCTCAGTCATGTCCAACTCTGAGCAACTCTAAGGACTGCAGCCTACCAGGCTCCTCTGTCCATGGGATTTTCCAGGCAAGAGTACTGGAGTGGATTGCCATTGCCTTCTCCAATCTAGTTTCTAAGGGCAGTGCATATAGAGCTGTGTGTTCTATTTCTGCAACTTTTAAGTAAATTTGAAATTTTTTAAAATAAGAAGTAAAAAGTAGGGGGCTCATATAATAACATAGGCAGTTGTACCCTTAATTTTTTTTATTAACAATATATTAGTTGACTTGTTCAATAGATATATTCTGCTTTCCCACTCTGTGCCTTACCTTTTAATATGCAATAAAGAAAAAAATAAAGGTGCAGCTCACTGCCTAGTCTATTAATAATACCTGGACAAATGGTTGCTCAAGAAAACTATAAATTCCTTTTTGGGTCATTTTGGTTAACATTTAAAAGTAAAACCATATGCAGAAGTATACAGTGAAAAGTAAACATTCTCTTACCTGTCCTTCCACTTCTACTTTCCAGAAGAACTACTGTTGAAAATATTTTTGTGTGATTTTGAGCCAGAAATTTTCTAGAAATAAGACACATACATTTTTAGACTGACAAAACATTTTTTTCACCTCTTTCTGTAGCCACATGGGATTCTGTATTATACTGTTTTATACTTTCTTTTCTTTCAGTCTATCTAGGATCTCTTTCATTGTTAATACATATAAATCTACCTCCTTTTCAATGACTGCACAGTATTCTCTTGTGAACATGAATCATAAATTCTCTACGGATGGGCATTCAAGTTTCCCGTTTTTGACATAGATATGTAACCAAGCATATCTGATGGATAAATTCATAGAAGTGAAATTTTGTCTTGAAAATGTTGATGTAGCCAACCTGTCCTCCAAAAGTTTGCATTGGTTTTCACAGTCTGTCCGTGTGCATTAGTGCCTGTTTCTCTAC
Organism: Litocranius walleri; assembly: GCA_006410535.1. NCBI lineage: Eukaryota > Metazoa > Chordata > Mammalia > Artiodactyla > Bovidae > Litocranius > Litocranius walleri. The sequence continues at coordinate 25,644 of SJYG01001544.1, forward strand.
ATTATAATCAACACAAGGCATTATCAGACTTACTAATCTTTACCAAGCTGCTAGATACAACATGTCATTTTCACCTTTTTAATTATGACTAAGGTTATACATCTTTTCAGATATTATTAACCATTAGTGTAGTTTTGTGCTTACCTGTTTTCTCCATTTTTCCATTCTTCTGTAGAAATGATTACTTACCTTCTCTATTTTGATTGGTTGTTTGGGTGATTTTTTAAAACCTTTTTATTATGGAAAAGTTTAAGCATATACAAAAGAATATACGCACATGATGAGATACTCAACATTGCTAATTATTACAGAAATGCAGATCAAAACTATACTAAGGTATCACCTCAAAATGATCAGAATGACTATCGTGAAACAAAAATCTACAAATAATAAGTGCTGGAGAGGGTATGGAGACAAGAGAATCCTCCTATACAATGTTAACCCTGAATAGTTACCGGAAAGTCTGATGCTAAAGCTGAGGCTCCAGTATTTTGGCCACCAGATGGAAAAAGGTGACTCATTGAAAAAGACCTTGATCCTGGGAAATAAAGAAGGCAAAAGGGAAAGGGGGCAGCAGAGAATGAGATGGTTGGATGGCATCACCGACTCAATGGACAAGAGTTTGAGCAAACTCCAGGTCATAGTGGAGAACAGGATCCTGGTGTGCTGCAGTCTAAGAGGTCATAGTCGGATATGACTTAGTGAGTGAACAACTAACAAGATAAAAAGAATGAAATAATGCCATTTGCAGCAACACGGGTGGACCTAGAGGTTATCATACTAAATGGAGTAAATCAGACAGAAAAAGACAAATATCATATGATATCATTTATGTATGGAATCGAAATGCAAATATAGTCAACAGGACCCTACTGTACAATACAAGGAACTATGTTCAATATATTCAATATTTTATAATCTATAATAGAAAAGAATCTGAAAATGTTTATATATAGATTTATAACCAAATCTTGCTTTGCAAGGAGAAAATTACACAACATTGTAAACCAACTGTAACTCAATTTTTTAAAAATCAAGAACTAAGGATAATTACCCTGTGAACTCATCTTTCAGTCTTAGCAGTTATCAGCTCTTGACCAATCTTGTTTCTTCATTATCCTCAGCCCCTCCCTACCACCTACTCCACTGTTTTATTTTGAAGTACCCCAGGCATCATAACATACCCCTGAATATTTGCATGCATATCTCTAAAAAATAAGCACTGTTTTCAGAAAAGCAACCACAGTGGCACCACCGCTTCTGAATGTGCGTGTTAGTCGCTTAGTTGTGTCCAGCTCCTTGTGACTCCATGAACTGTAGCCCACTGGGCTCCTCTATCTGTTGGATTCTCCAAGCAAGAATACTGGAATGGGTAGCCATTCCCTTCTCCAGGGAGTCTTCCTGACCCAGGGACTGAACCTGGGTCTTCTGCACTGCAGGCATATTCTGTACCATCAGAGCCACCAGGGAAGCCCCACATCAGCTACAATAACTCCTTTGTTTCAAGTATCTCTAGTCAGTTTTCAAATTTCCCTGATTGTGTCATCAATATTTTTAAAAGCACATTGGATTGAATCAAAATCCAAATATTGTCCATTTATTGAGATTGGCTGATATGTTTCTTTCATCTCTTTTTGTCTGTAAGGGTCTTCCTTTCTCTTTTTTCCCCTAAAGTCTTTCTAAATTAAAGAAACTTGAGTTGCTTTTCCTGTGAAGTTTCCCAGTGTGGATGTTGCTAATTGCATGCACATGTGCCACTTAAATGGTCCTCTGTCCCTGTATTTCCTCTGAATTGGTTATTTAGATTGATAGGCTTAACAAGTGTTAGCATCATTTTTTGACAAGAATCCTCCGTTGTATTTTTACATCAAATAGCTCATGATGTCCAGTTATTTTTATTGTCATGTTAATAGCACTAATAATAATTGCCTGGATCTACTAACTTATTAAGGATTAAAAATAAATGCCTATATTGATTATAAGCAAGTTAATATGAAACACATCTATTTCTGCTTTATTGACTATACCAAAGCCTTTGACTGTGTGGATCACTATAAACTGTGGAAAATTCTGAAATACCAGACCACCTGACCTGCCTCTTAAGAATCCTATATGCAGGTCAGGAAGCAACAGTTAGAACTGGACATGGAACAACAAACTGGCTCCAAATAGGAAAAGGAGTACATCAAGACTGTATATTGTCACCCTGCTTATTTAACTTATACGCAGAGTACATCATGAGAAATGCTGGGCTGGAAGAAGCACAAGCTGGAATCAAGATTGCCAGGAGAAATATCAAGAACCTCAGATATGCAGATGACACCACCTTTAAGGCAGAAAGTGAAGAACTAAAAAGCCTCTTGATGAAAGTGAAAGAGGAGAGTGAAAAAGTTGGCTTAAAGCTCATCATGGCATCTGGTCCCATCACTTCATGGCAAATAGATGGGGAAACAGTGGAAACAGTGGCTGACTATTTTTCTGGTCTCCAAAATCACTGCAGATGGTGATTGCAGCCGTGAAATTAAAAGATGCTTACTCCTTGGAAGGAAAGTTATTTACCAATCTAGACAGCATATTAAAAAGCAGAGACATTACTTTGTCAACAAAGGTCCGTCTAGTCGAGGTTATGGTTTTTCCAGTTGTCATGTATGGATGTGAGAGTTGGACTATAAAGAAAGCTGAGTACCGAAGAATTGACACTTTTGAACTATGGTGTTGGAGAAGACTCTTGAGAATCCCTTGGACTGCAAGGAGATCCAATCAGTCCATCCTAAAGGAGATGAGTCCTGGATGTTCATTGGAAGGACTGATGTTGAAGCTGAAACTCCAATACTTTGGCCACCTGATGAGAAGAGCTGATGCATTTGAAAAGACCCTGATGCTGGGAAAGATTGAAGGCAGGAAGAGAAGGGGACGACAGAGGATAAGATGGTTGGATGGCATCACTGACTCAATGGACATGGGTTTGGGTGGACTCCAGGAGTTGGTGATGGACAGGGAGGCCTGGTGTGCTGCAGTTCATGGGGTCACAAAGAGTCAGACATGACTGAGTGACTGAACTGAACTGAATATGAAACATATGTATAGAAAAGCTATTTGTATTTATATGTTTAAAGATACATCATTAAATTTTCTCACTATTCCTTCTGAGATTTCTACGGGTAATAATCTCTATAAATCTAAAGTTGATTATGTCACCTACCAGTTACAGTAACTTCTAACTCCTTGTTTCCAATTTTTAATACTACTTGTTTTCTGTTATTACATCCTGAGCTTTGACCAAGCCTTAAACAGTATCAACAGTAAGAGTGTACCCTTTCTCTTGCTCTGAGGGCTTCTCATTACTACATACTAAAATGTTTGATTCTGTCTCCACAGGGCAGGCCAAGTCTTCACAGAAAATTGAAGACTTGATGGAAATGGTGAAGAAGTTGCAGAAAGGTCATGTGTCTCCTCTATAACTGAGGCTCAGCCCAAGGTTTGGGGTCAGGCAGAAGTGGAATCAATTCTAAGCCACCAGAGTTACCACTTTGGGAAATTAACTCATTTGTTCTCTCTTAGTTTCAAAAGTTAATTTTTTGAAGTAAAAATACGACTCCATGATTCAAAATTTAAGTATAAGGGGATAAAATGCAAAACATTTTCCCAAAACACAGTTTCAGTCCCCTTACTGGCCATCCATTTGGCTCCCCCTATACTGTACTGAATTTCCAGGATTTTATCTTTACCTTCCTTCTCTCCACCTCAACTCTGCTCTCTTCTTGCTACCAGGCACCTTCCACCCGTGTCCCTATCTCGAGTAGGCCTTTGCACTGACTGTCTCCCACCCCCACCCAGGGACCTGCAAGGCCTGCTTCCTCACTTGATGTGGGGCCCTCAGGAGGTCTTGCTGGATCTGAAGGAGCACTTCCCACTCCTTCACTTTTTAATCTGTTGTTCCTCTATTTCTCTTGAAGTTACCACAGCCTGACTCGGTATCTCTATGTGTTCCTGCCTCCCCTCCCCAGAATGTGAGCTCTTGGAGGGCATTCACCTTCCAAGGCCTTTTTCACTCAACCTCCTTTTCTCCCTACAGTGGGAAGCCTAGAGCCCAGGGTTGAAGTCCTGATTAACCGAATTAATGAGGTTCAGCAAGGTGAGCTCAGGACCTTGGCTTGTCTGCCAGGAGTAGTTACATGATTTGCAGAGCCCTTTATTCAAAATTACTTAGTGTTTTGAAATAGGGGAGCACTAAACCAAACATGGATTGGTCCATCCAAATACAGGTGCTGTAGTCGCATGTTTACTAACCTGGCCCTGCTGCCACCTGAGCCCAAGAAGGGCTTTAGCTCTGGAAGACTTGTTTCCTGCTCTGTAAAATCCTCTTAAGGGCCCCTCTAGGTTTACTTGAAGACGAGTGTGAAATGTTTGCAAGGACAGACACTTACACGATGTCCTACGGCTTGGAACAGCAAAAAAGAAAGCTAGTGAGGAGCTGGGAGACGCCCGGACCCTCTGGGAGACCCTGCAAAAAGAAGTGGACTCATGTAAGCCCGGGGTGATCACCCACAAGTCCCCAAAGTGTCATGCATCCTTGAACCCAATATTCCAGACAGCATCATTGCTGTGGCCAAGCACTCCTGCACCCTCGCCAACCTCAGGGCCTACCAATCTCTCCCATCCCGCTCTATTTTGGGGAGTGTTCCTGAAACACCACCAAGCATACTCCTACCTGAGGACCTTTGCTAGGCAGTTCCCCCATATAATACAGATTCCTATTGCCTGATGACATCATTCAGCTCTCAGCTCAAATGCCCCTTTCTCAGAGAGGCTTTCCCCAATCTCCACACCCAGAGTCAGCACCCTGCCCCCACCTAGTCACATGCCCCTTACTGTTTGATGTGTGTCTTCACAGCCTTTACCCAACTTGTGAAGTGTTTTTCTCTTCCCTCCATGTAACTGCACTGGCATTCCACAGGATTCTCTCAGCCACCCTTCATCAAGCACCCTTTGGTGCCCACAGGGAGTGTGTGCACAAGAGGGGAAGGGGACTTACCTCGAAGAGGGTCTACATTTGGGGTTTGGGGTAGGCCTTGCCAAGCCCAGTCTTTCAGGGTACAGTGGGTGGTTGGTGATGCCCAAACATGTTTCTATGTTTTCCAGTGAGTGGAGAGAAAGTACGCCTGAAAGAGATCTTGAGCAAAAAGCAAGGTAATTGCACCTACTTTATCTCCAGGTTTTTGCCTTTGCCACCTTTCAGAAACCCACTCTATAGCAGTAAAAGCCTTTTGAAGCCTGAATCACCTTGCCTCCCTCCTGTGGCTTCCACCAGACATGCAATAGATGGCAGAGTCCCATCAGCTCTTCAGGAGACCTCACATCATCTGGTGTTTTTACCCCTGCCCAAACCTCAGCCATGATGGGCTGTCACAGGGTCCTAACTTCCTCTCCCTGCAGAGACCCTGAGGATCCTCCGGCTCCACTGCCAGGATAAGGAGAATGAGGCACAGAGGTAAGAGCTTCCACCTAGCCCCTGTTGAGTGCTACCCCTTCATTCTGGTTTTAAAAAAAAAACTAAGGGAAATCGGCCTTAGACCTACAGCTCTCATCTTCTTTCTCTATAAAATAGGGAGACCGTGACTCCCAACAGTAGGTTGTAGTATTGATTACCATCTTATTCACTGAGATAATCATTCATTTGCTAGCATGTCAATTAAATTCCTTCAGCTGGTTTTTATTCTGTACTTTTTATAGTTTCATCTGTCCCTTCATTTAGGTTTCAAGCCAGCCATCTGTCCACCAGCCTCTCTCCATTCACCCATTATCCTTCTATTCACCCATCTCTCTAGCTCCCGAATGCTTATATTGCTCATTTTGTGACCAGAGGCCTCCAAGCCCCTAGCATACCAACACTGAATATGTTTGAGGAATTCACATGAGATCAGTATGTGTGTGCTTGTGTGTGTGACCACACCCACATTGATCTCCGTAAACTTCACAATGACATTCCAGAGGGCATGCGTTCATACCACCCCAAAAGTTACAGAAAGGAACTCAATATGGAAGGCTAGAACAGATGTCAAGGAAATGGGAGCTCCAGCCCGGGCCCCTCCTAGGGAGAGAGATTCAGAAAGCATGGTGACTGCCTTGCCTCTTGCCAGGAAGCAAGCCATGCTGCAGGAGTGCAAAGAGCGAATTTCTGCCCTGAACTCCCAGATTGAGCAAGAAAAGAACAGACAGAGGCAGCTGAGGTAAAGTCCACCTCCCCAGGCGTGGGGGGCTGGATGGGTTGTAAGCGGGGAGGAGGTAATACTAAGAATGAGGATTAGAAGACCTGGCGGAGCTGAAGCTTAGAGGGGCAAGGAGGCAAAGGCGCTTGCAGCAGCGTGAAGAGCACGGGCAAGCTCCCTCACGTCTGTGCATAAAGACGCCAGTGTGAACCAGGTTGGGAGGGGTGTCTCAGCCCACAGCCCCTCATCCTGTGTGTTCGATTCCCAGGTTGGATTTCGAGGAGCAACTGGAGGATCTGATGGGCCAGTATAAGGACCTATGGGAATTCCATGTGAGTCACTCAGAGCTACTCTATCCACCTTGCACACCTTCCCTGGCAGCACTAGGCCCAGAGCTCCGTGTCATCCCCCAGGCCTCCCTCCTGTCAGTTGCCACACCCATTTCCTGAGCAAGCCCAGCAGCCATATGTCAGAGTCACACTGAACCTAGCTCCTCATCACCCTGCCACCAGGTGTTGTCATCTTCACTGACCCTGCCCACCCACCTCTGGTGCCTCCCAGGGGCCTTAAGAGTTCAAGAGGAACTCTAAAGAACTGAGAAGGGGTTATCCATTAAGGAGATTCATGGATGTCTTTGAGGCCATCACAGTCACAGGGAAGACAGTGGGGAAATAAGCAGGCCACTATCTGCCACCTAGGGATCCCAAGCAAGAAAGCAAGCAGAGAGAGTGAAAGTCGGGATGGAAAGACTCGGTGAGGCCGCATGGGGGAGGAGTAGGAGCTGCAGTGCTGAGCTGATAACGGCTCTCCAGAGAGCAGTCTTGGATTTTGGTGTTTGCAAGATCCCCTTGCAGAATTCTGAACACTAACTACCTCATGAGCTTCTCCTGCATAGCACCACGGGTATCTGGGGTACAGCAATTCCAGACAGAGGGAATGGCCAGTGCAGAGGCCTTGAAGCTGGACTGTGCCTGGCATGCAGGAAGTGAGGCATATGAGTAAAGACCAGACCCTGATTGGCTTCTCTGAGGTGCATGGGAGAAAGCCAGGAGCTGCGGACAGGTCTCCTTTATTATCCATCAGAGACCAGAGCGCCTGGCCCTGGAGATCGGCACCCTGGACAGCAGCAAGGAGCAGTTGCTTAAGGAAGGTGAGGCCTGGAAGATGGGGATACCCTGATCTGCCCTGCCCTGCCCTGCCCATCCGTTCCTTCCTGCTGCAGAGAAGCTGGTGGAGGCAAAGCTGGAGGATGTGAAGCATCGTCTGTGCTCGCAGTTTGGAGCCGAGGGCCACACAATCAATGAAGGGCTCTTCCTCCGCAGCCCGGAGGCAGCAGCTGTGGTGTAAGACAGGGAGGGGGAGGGGTGAGTGAGTGGAGGGAGGGGGCTGCCAGCACCCATGGCCCCACCCTTAGTCATCTGTTTGAGGAGGAGAACAGCAAAGCCCAGGAGCTGCTGGAGGCTGCTGCCCAGCGCCAGGAGCAGCTGCAACAGAAGTGTCAGCAACTGCAGCAGAAGAGGCAGAGGTGGGCATAGAGCCCTCCCCCAAGTCCCCAAGGGGAAGGTGGCTGAGGGCGTCTCTGCTACCTTCTAGACTCTGTCTCTTTGTCCCTTTACAATCCTACCCTTCTCCCTCCACATCCTCCTACCCCACTCCCGACCTCTTTCTATCCAGACTGAAGGAGGAACTGGAAAAACATGGGATACAGGTCCCTGCCCAAGCCCAGAGCAAACAAGAGGAGGAGGCTGGCCTGGGAGAAGCTGTGAGTCCTGGAATCCGGTGCAGGGAGCAGAGAGAGCTTGTGAGAGGAGCTGTGGGTGGGAAGGCACCTCAGAAGATGGTCCTCAAGGAAGGGCATTTCCAATGGGACACATCCCAGTGCAGAGGCTGGCAGTGGTGGGGTGAGGAGGGGCAGGACCCATGGAGGGTGTGGGCACAGAGATCTGAGGAGACTCCTACCTCAAACCCTGACCTCCCACAGGCCAATCCCAAGCTCCTTGGAGTCAGTGAGGAGAAAGACCCAGAGCCATCCACCAAGTAGCACATGATGCCCCGAGGCAAGGAAAACCCACCCTGCACTGGAGCTTATGACTTGGACTTCAGTAAATAAAGGCACTGCTTCAATACAGCTGCCTCAGTTGGCTCTGTGCTTGGCTCAGGGAGGAGGGGCATCCACCCGGGACACCTGGTACCTGGGTCTGCATGAAAGCCTAGCCACACTTTGCCTCTTATCTTCAGCCAGAAACCCAGAGCAGGCACTCAATAAATGCTTCCCTAACCTCAAAGTCCCCTGACTGCTCATCTCTAGCACTTGACGTGTTGATCTGGGTCCCCATGCAGAGGGATACAAAACTGAGACCATCTTACAATAGGCCCACAGGTTCTGCACACCCACCCTGTGATTGTCTTCCGTTCCTTATTCAGGCCTGGACCACACAGAATCCCAGAAATATCATCAATGAGGACCAAAGTGCTAGGGTCCTCAGCCAATCAGTTCTGTGCCCACAGTACCCACTGATTAGCTGAGAAAAAGAATTGTAATTGGAGCCTAACTGTAATTTGAGACATTAGTTTGTCAACAAAGGTCTGTCTAGTCAAGGCTATGGTTTTTCCAGTGGTCATGTATGGATGTGAGAGTTGGACCATAAAGAAGGCTGAGTGCCAAAAACTTGATGCTCCTGATGCAAAGAGCTGACTCATTGGAAAAGACTCTGATGCTGGGCAGTGAAAGTAAAAGTTGGTCAGTCGTGTCTGACTCTCTGTGACCCCATGGACTATATAGTCCATGGAATTCTGTAGGCCAGAATACTAGAGTGGGTAGCCTTTCCCTTCTCCAGGGGATCTTCCCAACACAGGGATCAAACCCAGGTATCCCATACTGCAAGTGGATTCTTTACCATCTGAGCCACAAAGGAAGCTCAAGAATACTGGAGTGGGTATCCTATCCCTTCTCCAGTGGATCTTCCTGGCCCAGGAATTGAACCAGGGTCTCCTGCGTTGGAGGCGGATTTGTTACCAACTGAACTCTCAGGGAACAATTAAGGCAAAGGGAGAAGGGGGCTACAGAGGATGACATGTTTGGATAGCATCACTGACTCAATGGGCATGAATTTGAGCAAACTCCAGGAGATAATGAAGGACAAGGAAGGAACGCATGCTGCGTTCATGGGGTCACAAAGAGTTGGATACAACATAGTGACTGGACCACAAAAAACAAACTGGCCATGGAGTCAGAGCTGGCGTTTACGCCTTTCCTCACCTTCCACCGCACACTCAGTGTCCCTTGGCCTTCATTAAGCAGCTCAATTGTTTGTGTACTCTTACCTGGTGTGCTTTATTCCTGAAAGATGTGGGATGTTAGTACTCTTGCTGGGTTAAGTTGTTATAGTTTTTTCACTGGCATTAATCACAGAGCATGATAGTACTGAAAGAAGCTCTTAGGTGTATCCTGCATGATAGCCTTGCTTTCCTTACTTCCAGTGTAGGGAAGTAGTCCAGTTTCCTCAAAGTAGTCAGGGTCAGTCACACCAGCCAGCACAGTAACTTCCTTCTTTGCCTGTTGATTCACAGGCATAAGAAGCCCAAAGTGGCTGAGCTGCAGTCTTTAACTTCCAGTGCAATGGAATTATCATTATATCTTCCCATAGAAGCATTCCTGCCTCTGGCACTAAGACCTCTGGGCCAGTGGAATATATGGTTGTGGGAACAGGAAGCAAAAGTCTCCAGCAGATCACTAGGGACAACAGTGAATGTTACCACTCCCATTTCACCCCATGAATTTTGGACATTTGAATGCTGGCCACAGGAGACAACATCATAAATTAGACACTGATTCAGAACATACACAACCTGGAGAACCCCGTCCCAGCCCTGCAAGGTACTGCCAATTATCTTGCCTTATAACTGAGTCTCCAAAAGACCATCCCACCATTTGGTCAAGCCAGCTGCTTTGGGATGGCGGGGGCATGATAAGACCAGTGAATTCCATCAAAGCTTGACCTGCTGCAGAACTTGTTTTGTTAAGGGAGATTTTTGATCAGAAGTAATGCTGTGTGGAAGACCATGGTGCTGGATAGGAATTCTTAAGTTTGCAGAAGGCAATTTTGGCCAAAGCACTGTGTGCAGGGAAAGTGAATCCAAAACCAGATTTATCACTACTCTCATCCCATCTGGAGTTGCAGTCATTCCTGATAGTAACCAAGTCACATGTTCACCCCTCAGAATACACTGTGCCAGACTCTTTAAAAGGCCTTCAATAGCACTTTTAGCTCCCTAATAGGTTTTTGATCGCTAGTTTAACTGAGAGACATAATGGCCTCCTCAGACAATTTTTCAAATTCCACTCCAGCAAATAGACCCCCTATGTGGGTCTCTGTCTTGTTCCAGGTCTTAATCTCTTCGTTCAAGTCCCCTTGTGAAACTGTACCCTGTAACCTACAAGGTCCATATAGGAGAAACAAACTGATACACCAAGAACACCAGAGAGGGACTTCTCTGGTGGTCCACTAGCTAAAACTCTGCATTCCCGATGCAAGGGGCCAGCTTTGATCCCTGGTTGGGTAACTAGATGCTATGTACCACAACTAAGAGTACACATTCCACAACAAAAGAACCTGCATGCTACAATGAAGACCCGGTGCCACCAAATGAATGCTGAAAAAAAAGAACATCAGGGAAACTGCAGATAGGAAACAACTTGCTGATGCACAGACGCACTGAGGGACTAGAGTGTCTGACAGTGATCTTTAGATTGCACAGGTCAAAAATCCACCTCCAGTTTTATACAAAATACCACAAGCTTCTACATATGACACATGAAGAGGCAGAAGAGCAGAACAGCAGAGAACTCAATACTTCCGCTGAAAGTTAAACTTACATTCCTGAGCTCCCTGCCCACCTTTCTCCTGCCTTCCAAGATAAACACAACGGTTTGTCTCCTATTCCCTTACTTGGGCTCCCTATAATAAACCTTTTTTCTTTCTGCAAAAGACTGTTGTCTCAGCATTTGGTCTTTTCTATTGTGTAGCAGGAAATGAGCCCACAAGCTCAACTAAAGATTGACTGACATCGCCACGTACTCCAGGACCATTCTCAAGGGCAGTGTAGATTACTAAATAGATAGATAGAAAACTCCACTTAGTAAGTGAAATTCACATCTGGAGATAATAATAAAATCAAAACCATATCACATAAGGATAAAACCAGAAAACTCCTCCTTGTTAGTGATACATGCTGGAGGATAGTTAATGTCAAATGGCAGAAGCCAGTCAAGTGAGTGTACACCACTCTGTTGAATGTTGGTCTCCTTACTATTAGTCTGTGTTTTTTAATGGTTTGCAAACCACAGTCCCAAACCTTCCAAGGAAGCCAATGTTTAAACCAACATGGTGAATGCAGGCCTGCGCACCACCACTCTTTAAGAATGCGTCTGTTTATCTGGCTGTGCTGGGTGTCCACTGCTGCACGGTTTTTTCCTCCAGTAGCAGTGAGTGCTGCGTGAGCTTCCCGTCTCAGAGGCTTCTCCTGTTGTGGAGCACGGGCTCTAGGGTCCGAGGGCTTTGGCAGTTGCAGCTCCCAGGCTCTAGGGCTCAGGCTCACGGGCTTAGTTGCTCCATGACATGTGGGACCTTCCAGAATGAGGGATCAAACCCGTGTTCCCTGCACTGGGGGGCAGATTCTTTACCTCTGAGCAACCAGAGAAGTTCACCATTGTCTGTACCATTCTAGGAATTAATGGAGACTATTGCCTTTCCCAGGAGACAACTGCCATCTGCCAGTCAGTCCCTCCACCTGCTGTGGGAAGGGCAGCACACGCCTCAGTGCCTCTCCTACTCCCTGCTCCAGCTTCCACCACAGACTCCACCAGGAGTCCCCTACAATGAGCACCATGACCACCGCTTTCAACTAGTCACACACAAACGTGACGCGTCTTTACACTGACTTCACTATCAGTCCATACTCTCCAGCAACATAGTGGCCAGACCTGCCACACTGAACCAAGAAATTGACCCTTTTGCTGTTTAGCGCAATGTATGGTCTACACTCCAAAAGGCTCATCATTTATTTAGGCCACTCAAATAACCCAAATAATTGAGCTCAGTCTTGACTCAATTTTGTGGCCCTAGCTAGATGAGTTTACCCTCTGAAACAGTCAGTTAAGGCCATACTCCCAGGTACCTTCTGAGTTGTACCCTCACACTTCACTTCCAAACACCTGCCCTAATCATCCCAGGGCCAGGCAACAGAACAGTCAGGGACAGCCTCAGTGCCCCAAAGTGTACTGAAAATATTCACATTAGCCAATCCCAAGCCTGTTTGCCATGCCTGTCCCTTCCCTTCTTGTTGAATCCACAGTAGAGGCACTGGTTCTGCTCTATCTCTGAGTGGCCCTGCATGGTGTGCCATTTCTTCCCAGGAAATTGTAACTAAACTGTAAAACTCTTTCTGGATCTCTCTCTTGATCTATGTCCGTTGTCAACAACCTCGTGCAAAATAACAGAATCAAAGCAGGGTCAGAGAGGTGATGGCCGGTTTTTAAGTCACAGTAAGATGTCAGCTTTCCATGCCTGGAGAGTCAGTGGAGATGCACATGACCCAGAGCACCCAACAGAGTGGGCTTCAGCTCGTTCGCAGTGGTCACCACCTTATGGCTTTTCCTCCTCTCCCGTGTCATTTTCCCCACTCCCTCATTCTTGCTTTTTGTAATCACTTCCCAAATAAACTCTTTACACAAGCTTGTGTCTCACTTGTGTTTCAGAATACAAGATGAAAGACAACAGGAAAACCAAGCAAGACAACACGACTCCTACTCTGATCTAGTCAAAGGTAAATAAAGGGACTCTAGCCAGAAATAAATTGATACCTACTAAACCCCCACCCAGAATTAAGGAGTGGACAGCTCCCAAAGCTAGCAATCCCAACACAATCACCAGCAGAATCAATATCAGCACCAGGAGAGTCAGAAGTACTCCTGTCCTGTTTTTCAGAAGAGCTGTAACTTAATGTTAGATACATCTGCTTGAAGAAACCTGAATCAGATACAGGATTTTAACTGCAAGAGAATTTGGTTTCCTATTGCCATTGTAAGAAATTACTGCAAGCATAAGAGTTTTAGCAAAAAGAAATGTATTCCCTTACATCTGGAAGACAAAAGTTTAAGATCAGTGTCACAAGGCTGAAACCAAAGTGTCGGCAGGGCCCATCTCAGAGACTTTAGGGGAGAATGTACAATTTCCAGCCTCTGCTGGCTGCGGGCATTCTTGTGCCACATCAGTCTATAATCTACCCCTTGGTGGTCTCAGGAATCTCTTCTCTAAGTGTCAAATCTTCCTCTCTTTTACAAGAACACTTGTGATTACATTTAAATCTCCTCCTGGACAATCCAAAATAATTTCATGGCAAAATTCTTAATTTAATCTGTACAACTCTTTCCATATAAGGTAACATACACAGGTACCAGGAATTGAGATCTGATATCTTCAGGGGCATTGTGCAGCCTTCCATATCTAGAAAAGAGCTTTTACATTTCAAGCTTATTTGATGAGCACAGTCACCCTATCTCAGGTTGGACTTGCTGCATCTTAAGTATGCCATTTTATATTATCTACAGCCAGTCCATTCTGAGGGAGATCAGCCCTGGGAGTTCTTTGGAAGGAGTGATGCTAAAGCTGAAACTCCAGTACTTTGGCCACCTCATGCGAAGAGTTGACTCATTAGAAAAGACTCTGATGCTGGGAGGGATTGGGGGCAGGAGGAGAAGGGGACGACCGAGGATGAGATGGCTGGATGGCATCACTGACTCGATGGATGTGAGTCTGAGTGAACTCCGGGAGTTGGTGATGGACAGGGAGGCCTGTGCTGCGATTCATGGGGTCGCAAAGAGTTGGACACGACTGAGCGACTGAACTGAACTGAACTATACTCTACGAACAGCAGAATTAGTCATCCCTGCCACAACTCCCCATCCCCTGCTTGCAAACACCTGGATATCTCCCAAAGAAAGAAAACCATCCCTCTGCTCAGCCTCAAAATCTCCCTCCAGCTCCTTTGCTGGGAAAGCCAAACACTGTGTCAGCAGAGAAAGGAGAAGTACAGCACCAGCATCTAAAGGCAGAGCAGCCAAGGGCAGGTTTCTAGCTGAGACCAAAACCTTCACAGCTGTCAGGTGCATACCTTAAGTATGAGGTGAGACGAGCTCAAAAAGAAAAAAAATTTCCGTTTTAAAGAATTATCTAGACAGAAAGCAAAGGAGCCAGGACTTAGGCTAGGTTTTAAAATGAAACTTTTTCCTTTCTGGATTCTCCAGTCAGGAAAAGATTCTCATAAATATGAAATGAACTTCGGGTCAAAGATAATTTCAAGACATTATCCATACAAGGTAGCCTCAGAATAAGTCTCAGATCAAGGGTGTTGCAGTAAGATCTTTTTTTGAGACTCTTAAGAGTATGCCTTATGAACCCTCACAGATGAGAGTAGTCTTTAACAAACCTTAGGGACTCCATCCCCACAACACTCTCAGTTTAAGGTGGAGGGAGGAAATGCAGGTGTGGCTTTCATCTAATGGAGTGGATCACAATTTGATGTATCATGAATCCAAAAGCTTTTTTTTTTTTAAAAAAAAAAAAAAAGGATTTCAATCAATTTGAAATAAATGGTTTAAAAATTTTTCAAATGAAAAGACCCTTCTGGGAATTCCCTGGTAGTACAGTGGTCAGGACTTGTTGCTATAACTGCTAGAGCCCTGGGTTCAGGGCTGGTCAGAGAACTTCCTTTCAATGTCATCCCTGGTCAGGGTGTGGCAAAAAATAAATAAATAAATAAAAATAATTAAAAATAAAAGAGCCCTCTAAGCAGGAAGTAGGACTGAAGCACCTAGTTACAAAATCAGGCTTTGTCTCATGGAAAAGGAAAGATGACTCAGTGCAGAGTCTTGGAAATCATTCCCTGAAACACTGCACCCTAATCAAGGCACTAATGATATGCCCTGCTAGAATTAGCCAGCCATAGCTAAATATCCTCCAGTCTGCTGCCCCTTTAAATGGACTGGCTCTTGGTATCCCATCTCTGTGCTACCATTGTCCGCTGAGTGCTTGCAAGGCAGATAACTGCTCAATTCAGGTCACCCATCTTTAGAATAAGAGCAACCATGAACACTGAACTGGGTCCAAAGAGTCTGTGTGTACCTAGACCTGATATATTTGGTTGGCCAAATAGTTATTTTGCTTTTTCAAGTTAAAATAAAAGAGATATTTTTCTTTTTCTGCCATTTTCCTGCCAACTTTATAATTCCACCTTCCCAAAACTTTTCATCTTTTTAAGCAAAGAACTGTTCCAGGCATCTTTTACAGTCTTTCAAGGGATTGAAATTTTTTCCATTAAGAGATTTTTGTAGAGACCAAAACAAACAAACATCCAAAGGTATAATGTCTGGTGAATATAGCAGATGAATCTGAACATCCCACTCAAGCCTTAACAGTTTTTGTCTGGTCATCAAAGAAACATGTGATCTTGCATTATCCTGAGGGAAGATTATGCTTTCTCTGCTGCCTAATTCTGGATGCTTTTTGTTGAGTGCTGCCTTCAGTTTGGTCTAACTGGGAGCATACTTTTTGGAATTAAGTGTTTGGTTTTCAGGAAGGAGCTCATAACAGAGGACTTCCTTTCAATGACATCATACACACAACATCACCTTCTTTGGATGAAGACCAGCCTTTGGTGTGGTTGGTGGTGGTTCATTTCACTTGTCCCACAAAATTTTCACTCATTATTGTACAGTATCCACTTTTCATCTTCTGTCACAATTTGTTTTAAAACCAGAACATTCTCGTTACAAGCAGAGAATCACATACAGAAATGTGATTAAGGTTTTTTTCTCTTATGTGGAACCCAAACATCAAAGTGATGAACATAAGCATGCCGGTGCAAATGATTTTCAATACTTGACTTGGATATTTTTGAGTACGTCAACTATCTCCCACATGGTAAAACACTGCTTGTTCTCAATGAACATCTCGGTCGTTGTCAACTTCAACTGGTGTACCTGACCATGGAGCATTGATTGTCCAGCAAGAATTTTCCAGCCTGAAACTTTGCAAACCACTTCTGGCATTCAATCACAGCACCTTCTCCAAACACTGTACAAATCTTTTGCATTTCAGCTGTATTTTTACCTTTCTTGAAATAATGAAACATAATATACCAAAATGTGATTTTTTCTTCCTTCTTCAATATTAAAATGTCTACCAAAATGTTCACTAATTTGGTAAGATTTTTTTAAATGTACACTGATATGACAGCTGTCACAATACAATCTAACAAAGTTGTTTCAAATGAAGTTAAAGACAACTAAATGCTACTGGAGCCATCATATGGAAAAAAAACAAACAAACCCTTTGGCAAGCCCAATAGATGGCAAGATCCTTGATTTTTGAGCCAACGGCTTTTTAAAATGAGATTTGCAGGAGACTTAGAGTGAGTATTTTTTTGTATGCAAAAGCTATGTAAACTCTGGCCATGAAGTGGACAGTGTCATACTATAATCTTTCAAAGATGGCCACAGTAACATGTCACATCTTGCACACTTTTCTGCAATATGCCCTTGCACCATTCCCATCAAAGAGGAAGAGTCTATTTCTCCCCTCCTCCGAGGCCTTGCAACTGCTCTGAATATGAAAATGCAGAAGTGTCAGTGTCCTGGTACCAGGAGTATTTTTTTTCAATACATTATTTAATATTTCTATCTGAAAACTTTTACCACAGTACCTAAGCTGATAGTTTTCTTTTCATTAGAAATTCTGATACACCTAAAGTTGTAAGTTTCATTTAAAATTTCGACACATCAAAGATATTTATAAATTTTTACTTTATTCTCAGTGTTCAATGAGCTTGACCTGCCTGATAAAGGCATTCCTATATTTCTTGCATTCTTTTTTCTTTTAAATTTAAATTTATTTATTTTAATTGGAGGCCAATTACTTTACAATATTGTATTGGTTTTGCCATACATCAACATGAATCCACCACGGGTGTACACATGTTCCCAATCCTGAAACCCCCTCCCACCTCCCTCCCTGTACCATCCCTCTGGGTCATCCCAGCGCACCAGCCCCAAGCATCCTGTATCCTGCATCAAACCTGGACTGGTGATTTGTTTCTTATATGATATTATACATGTTTCAATGCCATTCTCCCAAATCATCCCACCCTCTCCCTCAGAGTTCAAAAGACTGTTCTATACATCTGTGTCTCTTTTGCTGTCTCACATACAGGGTTATCGTTACCATCTTTCTAAATTCCATATATACGTGTTAGTATACTGTACTGGTATTTTTCTTTCTGGCTTACTTCACTCTGTTAGGCTCCAGTTTCATCCACCTCATTAGAACTGATTCAAATGTATTATTTTTAATGGCTGAGTAACACTCCATTGTGTATATGTACCACAGCTTTCTTATCCATTTATCTGCTGACGGACATCTAAGTTGCTTCCACGTCCTAGCTATTATAAACAGTGCTGCAGTGAACATTGGAGTACATGTGTTTCTTTCAATTCTGGTTTTCTCAGTGTGTATGCCCAGCAGTGGGATTGCTGGGTCATAAGGCAGTTCTATTTCCAGTTCTTTAAGGAATCTCCACACTATTCTCCATAGTGGCTGTACTAGTTTGTATTCCCACCAACAGTGTAAGAGGGTTCCCTTTTCTCCATACCCTCTCCAGCATTTATTGCTTGTAGACTTTTGGATAGCAGCCATTCTGACTGGCATGAAATGGTACCTCACTGTGGTTTTTATTTGCATTTCTCTGATAATGAGTGATGTTGAACATCTTTTCATGTGTTTGTTAGCCAGAATGTCTTCTTTGAAGAAATGTCTGTTTAGTTCTTTGGGCCATTTTTTGATTGGGTTGTTTATTTTCCTGGAATTGAGCTGCAGGAGTTGCTTGTATATTTTTGAGATTAGTTCTTTGTCAGCTGCTTCATTTGCTATTATTTTCTCCATTCTGAAGGCTGTCTTTTTCACCTTGCTTAGAGTTTCCTTTGTTGTGCAGAAGCTTTTAATTTTAATTAGGTCTCATTTATTTTTGCATTTATTCCCAATATTCTAGGTGGTGGGTCATAGAGGATCCTGCTGTGATTTATGTCGAAGAGTGTTTTGCCTATGTTCTCCTCTAGAAGTTTTATAGTTTCTGGTCTTACATTTAGATCTTTAATCCATTTTGAGTTTATTTTTGTGTGTGGTGTTAGAAAGTGTTCTAGTTCTTTTACAAGTGGTTGACCAGTTTTCCCAGCACCACTTGTTAAAGAGATTGTCTTTTTTCCATTGTATATTCTTGCCTCCTTTTTGAAGATAAGGTATCCATAAGTGTGTGGATTTATCTCTGGGCTTTCTATTTTGTTCCATTGATCTATATTTCTGTCTTTGTTCTAGTACCATACTTTCTTGATGACTGTAGCTTTGTAGTAGAGCCTGAAGTCAGGCAGGTTGATTCCTCCAGTTCCATTCTTTTTTCTCAAGATTGCTTTGGCTATTCAAGGTTTTTTGTATTTCTATACAAATTGTGAGATTATTTGTTCTAGCTCTGTGAAAAATACCATTGGTAGCTTGATAGGGATTGCATTGAATCTATAGATTGCTTCACGTAGTATACTCATTTTCACTATGTTGATTCTTCTGATCCATGAACATGGTATATTTCTCCATCTATTAGTGTCCTCTTTTATTTCTTTCACCAGTATTTTAGTTTTCTATATATAGGTCTTTAGTTTCTTTAGGTAGATGTATTCCGAAGTATTTTATTCTGTTCATTTAAATGGTGAATGGAATTGTTTCCTTAATTTCTCTATTTTCTCATTACTAGTGTATAGGAATGCAAGGGATTTCTGTGTGTTGCTTTTATATCCTGCAACTTTACTATATTCATTGATTAGCTCTAGTAATTTTCTGGTAGAGTCTTTAGGGTTTTCTATGTAGAGGTTCATGTCACCTGCAGAGTGAGTTTTACTTCTTCTTTTCCAGTTTGGATTTCTTTTATTTGTTTTTTCTGCTCTGATTGCTGTGGCCAAAACTTCCAAAACTATGTTGAATAGTAGTGGTGAAAGTGGGCACCCTTGTCTTGTTCCTGACTTTAGGGGAAATGCTTTCAGTTTTTCACTGTTGAGGATAATGTTTGCTGTGGGTTTGTCATATATAGCTTTTATTATGTTGAGGTATGTTCCTTCTATTCCTGCTTTCTGGAGAGTTTTTATCATAAATGGATGTTGAATTTTGTCAAAGGCCTTCTCTGCATCTATTGAGATAATCATATGGCTTTTATTTTTCAATTTGTTAATGTGGTGAATTACATTGATTGATTTGCGGATATTGAAGAATCCTTGCATCCCTGGGATAAAGCCCACTTGGTCATGGTGTATGATCTTTTTAATGTGTTGTTGGATTCTGATTGCTAGAATTTTGTTGAGGATTTTTGCATCTATGTTCATCAGTGATATTGGCCTGTAGTTTTCTTTTTTTGTGGCATCTTTGTCAGGTTTTGGTATTAGGGTGATGGTGGCCTCATAGAATGAGTTTGGAAGTTTACCTTTCTCTGCAATTTTCTGGAAGAGTTTGAGTAGGATAGGTGTTAGCTCTTCTCTAAATTTTTGGTAGAATTCAGCTGTGAAGCTGTCTGGCTCTGGGCTTTTGTTTGCTGGAACATTTCTGATTGCAGTTTCAATTTCCCTGCTTGTGATGGGTCTGTTAAGATTTTCTATTTCTTCCTGGTTCAGTTTTGGAAAGTTGTACTTTTCTAAGAATTTGTCCATTTCTTCCAACCTGTCCATTTTATTGGCATATAATTGCTGATAGCAGTCTCTTATGATCCTTTGTATTTCTGTGTTGTCTGTTGTGATCTCTCCATTTTCATTTCTAATTTTATTGATTTGATTTTTCTCCCTTTGTTTCTTGATGAGTCTGGCTAATGGTTTGTCAATTTTATTTTTCCTTTCAAAGAACCAGCTTTTGGCTTTGTTCATTTTTGCTATGGTCTCTTTTGTTTCTTTTGCATTTATTTCTGCCCTAATGTTTAAGATTTCTTTCCTTACACTAACCCTGGGGTTCTTCATTTCTCCCTTTTCTAGTTGCTCTAGGTGCAGAGTTAGGCTGTCTATCTGACTTCCTCTTGCTTCCTCAGGTGTGCCTGCATCGCTGTGGGCCTGCCTCTTAGCACTGCTCTTACGGCCCAGGCTCGAGGCTGCTGTGTTTTCATTTTCGTTCGTTTCTATGCAGATTTTGATCTCTTTTTCCATTTCTTTTCTGTGCAGCTCTTCCGTGTGTTCCGTGTGTTCTCGCCACCTCTTCTTAATGTCCTCTGCTTCTGTCCTTTATCGAGCCCATCTTTGCATGAAATGTTCCCTTGGTATCTCTAATTTTCTTGAAGAAATCTCTAGTCTTTCCCATTCTGTTCTTTTCCTCTATTTCTTTGCATTTATGGCTGAGGAAGGCTATGTTGTCTCTCCTTGCTATTCTTTGGAACTCTGCATTCAGGTGCTTATATCTTTCCTTTTCTCCTTGGCTTTTCGCTTCTCTTCTTTTCAAAAATATTTGTAAAGCCTCCCCAGGCAGCCATTTTGCTTTTTTGCTTTTCTTTTACATGGGGATGGTCTTGATCCCTGTCTTCTTATTTAACTTCTATGCAGAGTACATCATGAGAAACGCTGGGCTGGAAGAAGCACAAGCTGGAATCAAGATTGCCGGGAGAAATATCAATAACCTCAGATATGCAGATGACACCATCCTTCTAGCAGAAAGTGAAGAGGAACTAAAAAGTCTCTTGATGAAAGTGAAAGAGGAAAGTGGAAAAGTTGGCTTAAAGCTCAACATTTAGAAAACTAAGATCATGGCATCTGGTCCTAACACTTCATGGGAAATAGATAGGGAAACAGTGGAAACAGTGACAGACTTCATTTTTTGGGCTCCTAAATGATTGCAGCCATGAAATTAAAAGATGCTTACTCCTTGGAAGTAAAGTTATGACCAACCTAGACAGCATATTCAAAAGCAGAGACATTACTTTACCAACAAAGGTCCATCTAGTCAAGGCTATGGTTTTTCCAGTGGTCATGTATGGATGTGAAAGTTGGACTGTGAAGAAAGCTGAGCACCAAAGAGTTGATGCTTTTGAACTGTGATGTTGGAGAAGACTATTGAGAGTCCCTTGGACTGCAAGGAGATCCAACTAGTCCATTCTAAAGGATATCAGTCCTGGGTGATCTTTGGAAGGACTGATGCTAAAGCTGAAACTCCAATGCTTTAGCCACCTGATGCGAAGAGTTGATTCATTAGAAAAGACTCTGATGCTGGGAGGGATTGGGGGCAGGAGGAGAAGGGGACTACAGAGGATGAGATGGCTGGATGGCATCACCAACTCAATGGACATGAGTTTGAGTGAACTCCGGGAGTTGGTGATGGACAGGGAGGCTGGCGTGCTGCAATTCATGGGGTCACAAAGAGTCAGACATGACAGCGACTGAACTGAACTGAGGCAGACATATACACACTACTATATATAAAGTAAATAACTAATAATAACCTACTGTTCATAACTGGGAACTCTACTCAATAGTCTATAATGACCTATATGGAAACAGAATCTAAAAAAGAGTGGATACTGTATAACTGATTCACTTTGCTGTACAGCAGAAACTTACAGAACATTGTAAATCAACTATACTCCAATAAAAAATAATTTTTTAAAAAAAGCAAAATAAAAATCCTGAACCACAGAACTTGGAACAAATTTTTTAAATTATTTTTTATTTTTTTAAGTCAGTAAACTTGTGTTGATTCATTACTGAGCAAATTCTAAATGAAATGTCTAGACCCCAAACTCAGTGTTTTTAACAAAATTATGCGGAGAAGGAAATCTTATATTACATGCCGGATATGATCCATAGGACTTCATAACCATACATATAACTTCTGAAAGGAAAACAAATGTTACTTGGATGGACCTCAATAAGGTTGTTGCAATGAAGAAACCACATGAATTTTACAAATCAGCTGTGAACAGACCAGAAAACTATGTTTCAACTTTTCACCGTTTTTACATCATGAGTCTGTTATTTCTATGGGGGGTATACGCTATGTTTTATTTATGTTTTGAAAAATCAGTTTGGAGCCAATTAGAATGAAGAGTGAATCGCTCTAATAGGAAAAATAATTTTCCTAGTTTGTCTGAAAATAGGCTTCTGTTATTGTGCTGTAGAATTTATGATTATCAAGAACAGATGTTAAATGGGAAACATGTTACTAGCCCTTAGAGCCCACTTAGTCCACAGAAAGCATTAGCAAAAAAGGATAAGCATATTTAAAGCAAGGTCTTCTAGAAATTATTTGTTCTTAAAAGTGAAAGTGTTAGTCGCTCAGTCGTGTCCCATTCTTTGAGACCCATCAGGCTCCTCTGTCTGTGGAATTCTCCAGGCAAAAATACTGGAGAGGGTTGCCATGCCCTTCTCCAGGGGATCTTCCTGACCAGGGATCAAACCTAGGTCTCCTGCATTGCAAGCAGATTCTTTCCTGTCTTAAGTTGGTTGATTTTTCAAAAATGTCAAAAATAAACATGTGCTTTGGCTCAATAGTGGCAGACTGGATAATATCCAAAAGTCAAGATATCTGATGTATACAAAAAATCACATAAGCCTAGCCAATAACTCATGGCTTCAAATCCTTTTTTCTCTCCCCATCCCTACCGTGGAGAAGACTCTTGAGAGTCCCTTGCAAGGAGACTCCCCTTGCAAGGAGATCCAACCAGTCTATTCTAAAGGAGATCAGTCCTGGGTGTTCTTTGCAAGGACTGATGCTAAAGCTTAAACTCCAATACTTTGGCCACCTCATGTGAAGAGTTGATTCATTGGAAAAGACTCTGATGCTGGGAGGGACTGGGGCCAGGAGAAGGGGACAACAGAGGATGAGATGGCTGGATGGCATCACCAGCTCGATAGACACGAGTTTGAGTGAACTCTGGGAGTTGGTGATGGACAGAGAGGCCTGGCATGCTGCAATTTATGGGGTCACAAAGAGTTGGACACAACTGAGCGACTGAACTGAACTGAACTGAACCCCTACCCCAACCCCATTCACTCCCGAATCTTTTTTATAAGGCAGAAATACCCTGACAAACCATTCCTAAACAGAAAGAACTACCGGGAAGAGAGAGCATCACCGTACCCTTGGGTATCAAAGTTGAGGGTACAACAGGTGTGAGACTGTTCAGGTCACAGAAATGATGAGTGCAGAATGATGTAATGGGAATATTTATGGAGCACTGTAGACAGATTTTTTTCATCTGTGGCAGGTTATCCCTCCATCCCAGACCACACTCTCAAGATCTCTCCAATAAGTGACATTTCCTTAGCCTTTGCCAAGCCCAGTGGCAAAGAATCTGCCTGCCAATGCAGGAGACACAAAAGATTCAGGTTTGTTTCCTGGGTTGGGAAGAGCCCTTGGAGAAAGAAATGGCAGTCACTTCAGTATTCTTGCCTGGAAATTTCCATGGACAGAGGAGGCTGGTGGGTTACAGCCCATGGGGTCTCAAAGAGTTGGACACGACTTACCAACTGAACAACAACAACCCCTCTCAGCCCAGTTCGTCTCCTTCTGAAAACCGGTCCAGTCCTTCCCTGCCTGTATGCATGTTCAGTCGCTCAGTCATGCCCTACTCTTTGTGACCCTGTGGACTGCAGCTCACCAGGCTCCTCTGTCCATGGGATTTTTCAAGCAAGAATACTTGTGGGTTGCCATTTCCTCCTCCTGCGGATCTTCCCCACTTGGTGAGCAAACTTGCATCTTCTGTGTCTCCTGCATTGGCAGGTGGATTCTTTACCACTGAGCCACCTGGGAAGCCTCCAGACCTTCCATTATTACCCAAATCTCCTTCACTCTGGGCAGAAGCAATAGTAATTTATTGGCTATACAAAGCTAGTATCTTCTCCTTTTTGTAGCTTTTCTGCCTCTGCTCTAAAGCACTAATGAGAGGGTTCAGATCGTGGGGCTGTCTTTCCAATAGAAATCTATTCATGGACATCACCAGATAGTCAATATAAAAATCAGATTGATTATATTCTTTGCAGCTGAAGATGGAGAAGCTCTACACAGTCAGCAAAAAAAGACCAGAAGCTGACTGTGGGTCAGATCATGAACTCTTTATTGCAAAATTCAAACTTAAATTGAAGAAAGTAAGGAAAACCACTAGGCCATTCAGGTACGACCTAAATCAAATCTCTTATGATTACACAGTGGAAGTGACAAATAGATTCAAGGGATTGGATATGATATACAGAGTGCCTGAAGAACTATGGACATAGGTTGTGACATTGTACAGGAGAAAGTCATCAAGAGCAATCCCACCCAAGAAAAAGAAATGCAAAAAGGCAAAATGGCTGTCTGAGGAGGCCTTACAAATAGCTATGAAAAGAAGGGAAGTGAAAAGGAAAGACATGCCCATCTGAATGCAGAGTTCCAAAGAACAGCAAGGGTAGATAAGAAGCCTTCCTCAGCGATCAATGCAAAGGTATAGACGAAAGCAACAGAACAGGAAAGACTAGAGATCTCCTCAAGAAAATCAGAGACACCAAGGGGACAGTTCATGCGAAGATGGGCTCCATACAGGACAGAAATGGTCTGGACTAACAGAATCAGAAGATGTTAAGAAGAGGTGGCAAGAATACACGGAAGAACTGTACAAAAAAGATCTTAATAACCCAGATAACCACAACAGTGTGATCACTCACCTAGAGCCAGACATTCTGTAATGCGAAGTCAAGTGGGTCTTAGGAAGCATCACTACTAACAAAGCTAGTGGAGGTGATGGAATTCCAGCTGAGCTGTTTCAGATCCTGAAAGATGCTGCCCCTAAAGTGCTGCACTCAATATTCCAGCAAATTTGGAAAACTCAGCAGTGGTCACAGGGCTGGAAAAGATCAGTTGTCATTCTAATCCCCAAAAAAAGGCATTCCCAAAGAATGTTCAAACTACCACGCAATTGCATTCATCTCACACACTTGCAATGGGCTTCCCTTGTGGCTCAACTGGTAAAGAATCTGCCTGCAGTGCAGGAGACCTGAGTTCGATCCCTGGGTTGGAAAGATCCCTTGGAGAAAGGAAAGGATACCCATTCCAGCATCCT
The DNA here is from genome assembly GCA_006410535.1 of Litocranius walleri. NCBI lineage: Eukaryota > Metazoa > Chordata > Mammalia > Artiodactyla > Bovidae > Litocranius > Litocranius walleri. The sequence continues at coordinate 51,011 of SJYG01001544.1, forward strand.
GGCCTGGAGAATTCCATGGACTATACAGTCCATGAGGTTGCAAGGAGTTGGACACGACTGAGCAACTTTCAGTTGCACAAGCTAGGAAAGTAATGTTCAAAATTCTCCAAGTGAGTCTTCAACAGTATGTGAACCAAGAAAAGGCAGAGGAACCAAAGATCAAGTTGCTAACATCTGTTGGATCATTGAAAAAGCAAGAGAGTTCCAGACAAACGTCGACTTCTGCTTTATTGAATACTCCAAAGCCTTTGACTGTGTGGGTCACAGAAAACTGCAAAAGATTCTTCAAGAGATGGGAATACCAGACCACCTTACCTGCCTCCTGAGAAATCTGTATGCAGGTCAAGAAGCAACAGTTAGAACTGGACATGGAACAACAGATTGATTCCAAATCAGGAAAGGAGTACATCAAGGTTGTGTATTGTCACCCTGCTTATTTAACTTATATGCAGTGTACATCATGTGAAATGCAGGACTGGATGAAGCACAAGCTGGAATCAAGATTGTCGGGAGAAATATCAATAACCTCAGATATGCAGATGACACCACACTTATGGCAGAAAGTGAAGAGGAACTGAAGAGCCTCTTGATGAAAATGAAAGAAGAGAATGAAAAATCTGACTTCAAACTCAACATTCAAAAAACTAAGATCATGGCATCTGGTCCCATCACTTCATGGCAAATAGATGGGGAAACAATGGCAACTGTGACAGACTTTATTTTTCTGGGCTCCAAAATCACTGCAGATGGTGAGTGCAGCCATGAAATTAAAAGATGCTTGTTCCTTAGAAGAAAAGATATGACCAACCTAGACAGCACATTAAAAAGCAGAGGCATTACTTTTCTGAGAAATGTCCATCTAGTAAAAGCTATGGTTTTTCCAGTTTTGTGTGTGGATGTGAAGAGACACCAAGGGGACAGTTCATGCGAAGATGGGCTCCATACAGGACAGAAATGGTCTGGACTAACAGAATCAGAAGATGTTAAGAAGAGGTGGCAAGAATACACGGAAGAACTGTACAAAAAAGATCTTAATAACCCAGATAACCACAACAGTGTGATCACTCACCTAGAGCCAGACATTCTGTAATGCGAAGTCAAGTGGGTCTTAGGAAGCATCACTACTAACAAAGCTAGTGGAGGTGATGGAATTCCAGCTGAGCTGTTTCAGATCCTGAAAGATGCTGCCCCTAAAGTGCTGCACTCAATATTCCAGCAAATTTGGAAAACTCAGCAGTGGTCACAGGGCTGGAAAAGATCAGTTGTCATTCTAATCCCCAAAAAAAGGCATTCCCAAAGAATGTTCAAACTACCACGCAATTGCATTCATCTCACACACTTGCAATGGGCTTCCCTTGTGGCTCAACTGGTAAAGAATCTGCCTGCAGTGCAGGAGACCTGAGTTCGATCCCTGGGTTGGAAAGATCCCTTGGAGAAAGGAAAGGATACCCATTCCAGCATCCTGGCCTGGAGAATTCCATGGACTATACAGTCCATGAGGTTGCAAGGAGTTGGACACGACTGAGCAACTTTCAGTTGCACAAGCTAGGAAAGTAATGTTCAAAATTCTCCAAGTGAGTCTTCAACAGTATGTGAACCAAGAAAAGGCAGAGGAACCAAAGATCAAGTTGCTAACATCTGTTGGATCATTGAAAAAGCAAGAGAGTTCCAGACAAACGTCGACTTCTGCTTTATTGAATACTCCAAAGCCTTTGACTGTGTGGGTCACAGAAAACTGCAAAAGATTCTTCAAGAGATGGGAATACCAGACCACCTTACCTGCCTCCTGAGAAATCTGTATGCAGGTCAAGAAGCAACAGTTAGAACTGGACATGGAACAACAGATTGATTCCAAATCAGGAAAGGAGTACATCAAGGTTGTGTATTGTCACCCTGCTTATTTAACTTATATGCAGTGTACATCATGTGAAATGCAGGACTGGATGAAGCACAAGCTGGAATCAAGATTGTCGGGAGAAATATCAATAACCTCAGATATGCAGATGACACCACACTTATGGCAGAAAGTGAAGAGGAACTGAAGAGCCTCTTGATGAAAATGAAAGAAGAGAATGAAAAATCTGACTTCAAACTCAACATTCAAAAAACTAAGATCATGGCATCTGGTCCCATCACTTCATGGCAAATAGATGGGGAAACAATGGCAACTGTGACAGACTTTATTTTTCTGGGCTCCAAAATCACTGCAGATGGTGAGTGCAGCCATGAAATTAAAAGATGCTTGTTCCTTAGAAGAAAAGATATGACCAACCTAGACAGCACATTAAAAAGCAGAGGCATTACTTTTCTGAGAAATGTCCATCTAGTAAAAGCTATGGTTTTTCCAGTTTTGTGTGTGGATGTGAGAGTTGGACCATAAAGAAAGCTGACCACCAAAGAGCTGATGCTTTTGAGCTGTGGTGTTGGAGACTCTTGAGAGTCCCTGGGACTGCAAGATCAAACCAGTCAATGCGAAAGGAGACCAGTCCTGAATATTCATTGGAAGGACTGATGTTGAAGCTGAAACTCCAATACTTTGGCCACCTGATGTGAATAACTGACTCATTTGTTAAGATCCTGATGCTGGGAAAGATTCAAGGCAGGAGGAGAAGGGGACAACAGGGGATGAGATGGTTGAATGACATCACCAGCTTTTGGACATGAGTTTGAACAAGCTCCGAGAGTTGGATGGACAGAGAGGCCTGGTGCGCTGCAGTCCAGGTGTGCTGGGGTCATAGAGTCGGACGCAACTGATCGACTGAACTGAACTGATTGAAAAGCATATATATTCCTGTTTGGAAGAGATGATCAAGGGTGTGACTCAGTGTCCCCTGGATAAGGAAATTAGTATTGGGTGTGAACTGGGAATTAATCAGTTACCTCAGCAGGAAAACTGCCAGTTTGGAGTGAAGATGGGAAGCAACCAATAAATGCTGTTGGACTTTGTGGATTTTATAGGATGAGATGATAGAGCTATTCAGCTCTGAAGTGTGTTATACTTTTAGACAAATGATGCATGACCCCAAAGGTGACTCAGATCATCAGGGCCAATTCTTTGGTTTCAAAAATGGGAATCTTTGACTTGCTTCCAACAAGATAGACTGTTTCTGTCTGAACTAGTGGAGGCAGGGCTGTCTGACAAAGATCTAGGGGCAGGACACCTGCCCAGCAGAGAATCAAAGGTAGGACCTCTGCCCCACTGGCTTCAGCAGGCAGAGCTTCAAGCCAAAAGGGATCCTCAGGCTTTCAGATCTTGTAATTTGCTCTGCTAGGTTTTGGGTTTGTTTGGGACATGACACCACTTTCTTCTTTCTAAGCTATAAGTAAGCTACCTCACATGGAAGGTGGAACTTTGAATACTTAATGGATTAGTGTAAGGACCCTGAGAACAGGAGATGGTCTCGGGTTACCTAGGTGGGCATGATGTTATCACAGGATCCTCCTACGTGAGAAGCAGGAGGGTCAGTGAGAAATGGGAAGAGGCTTCACTGCTGGGGTGACTCACTTTGCTAGGGAACCTGGGACACACATGGGACTCGGGCACCGCACAGCATTCTAAAACTCTGTGCCACACCCACTCAGCCCTCACAGCTCTGCCCTGGAGGGGCTGCTCTCACACCCCTTTTACTGACAGGGAAGTCAAGGCAGGAGGGCTGGGCATACAGTGGTTTTCCTGGTGTGTGCCCGGTGGATGGGGACAATGTTCTTGTCCAAAATTATTCTTCTGTTTCACAGATTCTTCTGAGATTCAGGTTATGGAGCTGGTTAGATTTCCAAGTTTCTGCCTCATTCCACACTAGAGTCTTTACGTGCTTAGAACTTCCCCTTGCAGGCACAAAGTCAGACTTTAATATTAAGAGATAATAACAGATGTCTATGATGACTCTTCAGATATATTTCAGTCTTAAAATATAGCACAGGGTGATGCTCCTAGTGAGCCTGAAGGAAGAACTTCATATCTGAGGGAAGGTAGCCAAAGCTGTATTATTTTTATTTTTTCTGAACAACAAAATAACATCTGTTTTCCTCTTCGTGACTCCTTTATAAGACATACTGACTCTGATGACTGGGTAGCTCTATTTTTTCAGAAGTTTAGTTTAAACTATACTGATATGTTCTTACTTATCATGATTTCTAGGAACTCCAACACAAGCTAAGTCATAGTTTGCTCTAATTAGTTTAATTAGTTTGCAGTCTTTTTGCACTTTGCTTTCAAATTCTGTCTGAGGAACACGGCCTGGAAAGCAGTGTCTCTGGCCCAGATGGTTCCCTCTGGAGCCTGGGCTCACAGGGTCCTCGCAGAGGGGATGCAGGGGAGCCCAGGGTTTCAAGGTGTTTACACCTCACACTTCTGAGCGGGGAATGAGACAGAGTTTGTAACGGGGCGGGATCTTGGCAAACCCAATTGCAATGGGGCTGAGGTCGATATCCTTGGGGTCAACAAGTGACTTCAAGTTAAAGTGCTGCAGGATGGCGGCCAAGAACAGGAACAGTTCCATGCGAGCCAGGCCTTCTCCAACACACACCCGCTTTCCTGGAGGTGACAACAACACTAAGACTCTGCCCCAGGCCAGGTAGCAGGGGGAGAGGGGGTGGGAGGAGGCCATGTGTCATGGCACCAAAGCAGAACTGGGCCCATCTACCCACTGAACGGGAGCCCAGAGTGGATTTCAGTGTAGGAGGATCAGGGCCTCAACCACTAGCTCTCAACTGCATAAACCTGTGGTAGGTCGGGAGAATCGACCCTGCCAGTGCTCAGCCTGATGTCCTAGGGGAAGAAGGGGGGCCCACATGGAAGCCAGTACTCTCACGCTGAGAGTTACAGTCAGAGTTCGTCACAGACCTTCCCTCACAGCACACTGAGGGGAGGCCTTCCCTGGGGAGGGGAGACGGCCTTATGATGGGTCCAGGTGACCGAGTACTAGGTTTTGCTCAGTGATCCTTGTTTAAAATTATGGAGAGGCAGGCAATATAGCTGTGAAGAGTTCACCAAGTTCTATTAAATGAAGTATCTAAGGAGAAAAATGACTCATCCTCAACTGAATCTCAGGACTCCCAGTGACAAGATGTCATTTAACCTCTCTGCACAGGGAAGAGCACACTTGGGTCAGGCTGGGGTAAGGGGCATGAGGCAGATCACATGTGGAGCAGAGAGTAGGAATCAGGGACAATCTTACGGAAGGCGCTGCCTCTGAATGCTTCTTACCTGCAGAAAATGCCTTAAAATGGTCACTGTACTTGAACTTTCCATTTTCATTCAGAAAGTGCTCTGGTTTAAACTTCTCTGGTTCAGGAAACTCTTGCTTATCATACAAGACAGAGTCCAGCGTCGGAATTACGACTGTGCCCTGGAGGGAACACAGGCCGCCTTGGTCAGTCAGGTTAGCATATCACAGGCTTTCATCTGGGGCCCCAAGTTGAATTTTATGTTAGACAAATGGAACATTTCCAATTGGAGAAGTTTTTCGCCTAAGGGCAGATAGCAGGTAGAATCATGACTAAATGGTGATGAGAGCTCTCATCTTGGGCCAGTAGCTTCTCTGAGTGACACATCCAGGGCTGGATGGTACTGTTGTCTGTTCCTGGTTCTGGGACACACCACCACCCCAGGCACCACCTGAGGAACCCCCTTCCCAGACGGCCTCATTTCTGGGGTCACCAGGTCCATGCCAGGCCTGCTGGGGGAGGGGCACTCTGCAGGTAGGGACTCTGGCCCAGCCCCTAGTGCTCGGCAGCACCTGCCAAGACGGGGTGTCCTTGGCCCCATCCTGTTCCCTGGAAGGCAGCTGATCTGCTGGGTGTGCACCGCAGGCTCATATCTGACCTTGGGGATGACATATCCTCTGAACAGTGTGTCCTGGGTCGCTTCATGGAGCAGATTGGAGGGAATGAGGTCGATGAATCGCTGAATCTCATGCACCACAGCATCCAGGTAGGGCATGTCCAGCCTGTCCTTGATGGCAGGGATTCGGCTTGGCCCAATCACCCTGTCAATTTCCTCATGAAGTTTCTCTGCCAAGATACACATGGGATAAATGCATGACTCCAGGCTGGCTCAGCGCCCAGCAATAGGCCCAGCAGGTGTTTTCGGAGCTTCACGTTATTGGGTAACTCATCCACACGTGCAGTAAGAGCTGGGCTGGGTGAGGTTATGTGCAGTCTACAGCATTCACACGTCTGTTTATGGCCTCCATTCTCTTAGTGGTCATGGCTAGTCCAGTGCTTGTCTTCACACCAGGAGCAGAGAGTGAAAAAGGGTCTTGGGGATTTGTAGCAGAAGGAAAACTCTGTATTAACTGTGACCCCAGGCTGGCTTGTTGCACGCTTCTTCGGAGTATGGAAGTGAATGGAGAATGGAAACAGACTCCTGAAGGGCCTTGGAGGAAGGGCTCTGGAAGCCCCTCTCCTGGCAAAGGCAACAGCAGCCTTTGGCAGTTGCTTCGTCTGGCTAGGCTTGAGGTTGCCTGTGGGCCTTTGTAATATGTTGAGAGGACTACACAGCTCCCTGTAGTAATGGTAACCAACCAAGTAAAAAACTTTCAACACATATAACAATACAGATGGTATTACTTAGTAAATGGTAAATACTAAGTAAATACTCAGTAACTGGTAAATCTAAGAAGCCCTACATGGGATGCTACACAGCACTCCAGGAAGACTGCAGTCTGGGGTGTGTGGGGAAGCCACGGAGGTAAGGAGGGTCCTCAGCTGACTCTGTAATCTTTCTTTTCAAGAGCTCTGAGTTAGTACTGCAAAATGTTAACATGTTAAATTTGGCAGTGGATGTATAGATGACTGTCACATTTATTTTCTGTCTTTTTCTCTATACCGGAAATTTTTCATGATTAATAAAATAAAACAATTTTGGAGGCTGTGGATCTCCTAGTACAGAATGGTCAGAGCTCCTTCAAAGCTGCCCCCAACCCACAGGGGCTTTGCCCAGTGGACGCTGGGCTTCTTCCCCTTACTTTTCTGTCCAATAGAAAGGCGAAGACCTTGGAGTCAGATAGACCAGGTCTGACCCTGGATGGGTCACATACCCATGTTCCTGAGGTAATAACTTCATGCCCTTTCACATCAGCCTTCAAGACCACAGTGTATTAAAGGGCTAATACCCACACCTGTCACACAGCAGGAACCAAATTATTATCATCAGCAAGAGGCATGGCTGAGGTAGTGAGGGGCTCCTTGCAGTGGGGACCCCCACCACAGCTATGGGCCAGCCCAGTGAAAGCTGGGAGCTCCAGGCCCGAGCACTGGTGATGGCTCCTCTACCCCCTGTTTCCTTAGGGGTTGGTGCTGACCAGCCTGCTAACATACAGTACTGCTCACCTATGGGCCGGGGTGGGGGGTGTTTCTAATGCCTGATGCTCTGTGTGTGCAGCCCTCAAAGTCATGCCTGATCCACCCCAAGTTCACCTGGTCCAGGTGCTGGGGAGGAGCCCTGGGAAGGAGGGCTGGACCCAGGGCAGCAGGCAGACTTGCAATGCTTTACCTGGGGTTCCTCCTGTAGTCCTTCTTCCAATCTGGTGAGATAAGCCAGGAGGTCTTGACCCTGCCCACTCCTCCCTCCTAGCTCTTCCTGGGTGATGAGCACATTCGCTCCCCTGAACAGATCACATCCTGGAGTGGATGCTGGCAGTATGGCGTTTCTTCACTGGACTTTCTTTTGCAATCTGGGTGTGTTAGTGGGTGTGGGAGGGCTGAGTGCCAGGTGCCTGTCATGTACAAGAACACGCCCCCGGAGCGTTCCTCCAGTGATCCCAGGGGCACTCCCTGTTTTGCAGACAGGAAGCCGAAGCTTAAATGTTCCAGGCTGAGAGACACGGGGTCTCCGTCCACATGTGACAGCCAAAGGTCCAGAGCCGTGGCCTGTTACTTGTCCTACCTTCAACCTCTGGGTATTTCATGAGAATCAGGAGCCCGTATCGCAGGGTGGTGCTGGTGGTCTCCGTCCCTGCAAAGAGCAGGTCGGCCACAGTCACAGCGATGTTTTCCAAGGTGTACACGGGGTCCGCACTGTGTTTTTCCTGTGGATGAAAGACAGGAACTCAATAAGGGAACGTCTTCAGGTGGATGAAAAAGAGACCCTGTGTCCCTGGGCAGAGGCGGACCTGCTCGCCCTGCCCACTCCTCGGGCCCATCCTGCACAGAACCGGCAGCTCCGTCGCACAGTGAGGGAACCAAGGCCCCCAGAAAAGGGCCGTGGGGGCTGCACCCTCACCTGGCTGTGAGACTGGAGAACCTTCTATGCCACGAAGGGCCCTCCTGGGGGCTAAGGCCCTTCCTGGCCCTGTACCACGACACCCAACCCACAGGGGCTTTGCCCAGTGGACGCTGGGCTTCTTCCCCTTACTTTTCTGTCCAATAGAAAGGCGAAGACCTTGGAGTCAGATAGACCAGGTCTGACCCTGGATGGGTCACATACCCATGTTCCTGAGGTAATAACTTCATGCCCTTTCACATCAGCCTTCAAGACCACAGTGTATTAAAGGGCTAATACCCACACCTGTCACACAGCAGGAACCAAATTATTATCATCAGCAAGAGGCATGGCTGAGGTAGTGAGGGGCTCCTTGCAGTGGGGACCCCCACCACAGCTATGGGCCAGCCCAGTGAAAGCTGGGAGCTCCAGGCCCGAGCACTGGTGATGGCTCCTCTACCCCCTGTTTCCTTAGGGGTTGGTGCTGACCAGCCTGCTAACATACAGTACTGCTCACCTATGGGCCGGGGTGGGGGGTGTTTCTAATGCCTGATGCTCTGTGTGTGCAGCCCTCAAAGTCATGCCTGATCCACCCCAAGTTCACCTGGTCCAGGTGCTGGGGAGGAGCCCTGGGAAGGAGGGCTGGACCCAGGGCAGCAGGCAGACTTGCAATGCTTTACCTGGGGTTCCTCCTGTAGTCCTTCTTCCAATCTGGTGAGATAAGCCAGGAGGTCTTGACCCTGCCCACTCCTCCCTCCTAGCTCTTCCTGGGTGATGAGCACATTCGCTCCCCTGAACAGATCACATCCTGGAGTGGATGCTGGCAGTATGGCGTTTCTTCACTGGACTTTCTTTTGCAATCTGGGTGTGTTAGTGGGTGTGGGAGGGCTGAGTGCCAGGTGCCTGTCATGTACAAGAACACGCCCCCGGAGCGTTCCTCCAGTGATCCCAGGGGCACTCCCTGTTTTGCAGACAGGAAGCCGAAGCTTAAATGTTCCAGGCTGAGAGACACGGGGTCTCCGTCCACATGTGACAGCCAAAGGTCCAGAGCCGTGGCCTGTTACTTGTCCTACCTTCAACCTCTGGGTATTTCATGAGAATCAGGAGCCCGTATCGCAGGGTGGTGCTGGTGGTCTCCGTCCCTGCAAAGAGCAGGTCGGCCACAGTCACAGCGATGTTTTCCAAGGTGTACACGGGGTCCGCACTGTGTTTTTCCTGTGGATGAAAGACAGGAACTCAATAAGGGAACGTCTTCAGGTGGATGAAAAAGAGACCCTGTGTCCCTGGGCAGAGGCGGACCTGCTCGCCCTGCCCACTCCTCGGGCCCATCCTGCACAGAACCGGCAGCTCCGTCGCACAGTGAGGGAACCAAGGCCCCCAGAAAAGGGCCGTGGGGGCTGCACCCTCACCTGGCTGTGAGACTGGAGAACCTTCTATGCCACGAAGGGCCCTCCTGGGGGCTAAGGCCCTTCCTGGCCCTGTACCACGACCTCCAGCAGCCCAGGGCTGACTGTGGTGCTCCTGCAGGGCTGCCCTCGGCCTCCTACTGCCCCCATAGCTGGGCCTTTCGGTCCCAGGAAGCAGGTTATAATGGGAAGAGGGGTGGGAGAGGGCCCAGCAGATGGAGGAGGCTCTCAGACAACTGGAGCAAGTCATCCAGGGAAGCCAGGTGTGGCGCTCCAGAGCCTCCTGTGATGCCCAGGAGAGAGAAGTGTGGCCGATCTGGGTGGGGACCCAAGAGCATGTCAGGGAGGTTGTGTTGGGAAGGCCTGCACCCCCTGAGGTCGTGCACAATTTGGGAATTAAGTGCTGAGGAGGAAGGCTGAGGGCCTCTCCCCAGATGAGACGCAGTTATTAATTGATCAGAAGTGGTTAAAAAGCATGGGCTGGAGGGAGCCAGTATGAAGGTCCCACTCGCCCCAATCCACACCCCCCAGACAGCTTCCCCAAGAGAAGCCATCTTGTTGGTGAGCCCAACAGACAGCAGAGTGCAGCGTGGCTGGCAGGCCAGCCGGGTGTCGATGCGTGTGGAGGTCATGCTGAAGCCAGCACATATGTGTGAAACTGAGAGCATCAGGATGCACCCAGTGCGGGCGGCATGGACCCCACAGTGCAAGTCAGCATATAAATCTGAAAAAGCACGCCCTGCCCTGCAAACCCATCTTGTAACAGCCAAGTGCTCAGCTCCACCTGGTCCGGAAGCCGCGAGCCGCGAGTGTACCTTTGCCATTTCTATCAGCAGGGTGTCCACGAAGCCTCGGGGGCAGCTGGGCTCCAGGGACTTCTGGTGATCCTTCGTTCTTTCTAAAGCATAATCTTTTATTTCAGACACATTTTTCCGTAGCTTTCTATGGCTTCCAGGCAGGTACTGTAGGTAGTCTGAGAAATTATTATAAAGCTAGAAAGAGGGAGGAAGGGAGAGAGTTTGCTTACTATACACATTTTTTCTGGATGCAGTAGCGTTTTGTGTGCCAGGAATAATAACCTTCTCCAAACCCAAATTTATGGCTGTCGACATTGTACTATTTGGAGCATTTTGGCTGAAGGTATCTTTTTGGGCACCACTCTATGAGGCCATGTGAGTTCTGTGGTGTGAACATGAGCACATAGGCAGAGGTACTGCCTGTCTGGTGAGGATCAACTTAAAGAGTAAAACGGTAAGTGTCCCAAGGCTAGCTGGGTGGAACCGCACGCTCCATGAAAGTCCCCAGAAGGAGAGTTCATGCTATCTAGTTTTGTGTGCCCGTCTGTCCACACACACACACAAGTGACCCTTATCCTTTTCCTGCTGTAAACCATCAAACTGAAGCAAGGGTGCAAAGTAGGCAAGAGAGAGGAAAGTTCTTCACCTGGATCCAGGGGCTGCTGAGCAGGTAGAAGTTCTCATTGAACAAACTCATCATCCTCAGACCCGTCTTGTCTTTATAGTCAAAGCGCTTGTGGAAGAGGATGTCAGAGATGACATTGTAAGGCGCAAAGCCGATGACAAATGTGGGGTCAAAGGGCTGGCCTGGAAAACAGGGGCATTGAGAGGGTGCTTGTTGTGGGTGTGGCGGGAGGGACATATCCAATGCTTGTGAGGAGACACCCTAGAACGGTGAGAATTCTTAGGAGGTAGTGGAAGTGTGAGCCACTTGGGTTTTCCTTACTTGTCAGTGATTCAGGACATACCAGCTACACCCTCAGTGATCACCTTACCCCAGGATCAGAGAGGAAACCAACCTGTGAAGTAGTGTTTGTGGGCTAACCGTCAAAGAGGGGTGGGTACGCGCCCCGGGCTGTACGCACCCTGGGTCTTCCTGAGCACGTCCAGCAGGAAGTGGGCCTCCCTCTGGATCCGCTGCTCGTTGCCCTGCTTTCCCATCCCTAAGTCTCGGAGGACGGTCAGCGAGAACCGCCGGGTGTCCCTCCAGGTTGGTCCATTGTTGAAAATGATCCCTAAGGAGACGGAGCAGGAAAACCGTTACTGCAAACATTTTTCTCAGGAGGAGGAGGGCAGGAGTGACAGGCTCGGCTCTGCAGGGGTTACTGAGGGGCCCTCTGACCACACAGGGACCAACACTCCGGTGTGCAGGGAGGCCTTTGGTGTGGAGCCTGGTTTTCTCTGTTGCTCATGTAAGTTCCTCAGTCACAGCCTCCTTGCTTCCCTCACTATGTCTTGCATCCCCCCACGAGAGAGGGACTGTGCCTGACTACCAAGAAGTGCCTCCCACCTCTTTCCTGCCTGCTGACTAATTCCTTGGAGGCCATTTTGCTTTTGGTGATTTTGTTTTTTAACGTCAAAATATTTTGTATTAGAATATGTTGCTCAGCTGGTAAAGAATCCACCTGCACTATGGAAAACCTGGGTTTGATTCTTGTATTGGGAAGATCCCCTGGAGAAGAAAATGGCTACCCACTCCAGTATTCTGGCCTGGATGGACTGTACAGCTCACGGGGTCCCAAAGAGTCAGACAGAACTGAGCAATGCTCACGTGAGAGCGGCAAGATGGCCAGTTAGCACGGTCATGAGAGTTTCGGGTGAGCAGCGAAGGGGCTTGGCCGCACACAGACATGCATCCGTTCCCTGCAAAGCTCCCCTTTCATCCAGGCTGCCACATCGCATTGCTTTCAGTCATTTTTGACCCTCACATTACAGATACCTCAACTTGCACTTCATGGCTTCACAGCAAGTCCTTACTAAAATCCAAGGTTCCAGCCAGCAGACCTTGAGAGCTGGGAAGCCCTCAAGCTGCTTCCCGCCTGCATGTCCAGGTCTGAGGAAGGCCATGGCCCCAGTCTTTCCTGGAGGAAATCTGGCCAGGCCCGAGAGGACACCAGGATGCCCTGCAGAGGAAGCACGAGCGGGGCCAGAGAAGAGGCGTGTGAGCCAAGGAGGCAGCCGCGCAGACAAGCCCATGGACAGGGAGCATGGCCACTGAAAGGTGCGTGGGCACTGAAGAGGCCCATTTACAGGCGCCCTTCACCAAGTTAGAAGCACAGGTAGGGCCGAGCTCAGGGTCACGTATTCAGGTGTCCTGGCACTGATTCCTGTGGGACATTGTATCATGGGCCAAGTGGGTAGGCAGCAGAGCAGCCCAAGAGGGCACCTAGGGAAGGGATATTCCACACTCACGGGTGTCTGCACCCTCAGCCTGGCCAGGCCTCGGGCAGCTCTGGCCCTCCACGTTGCTGGCCCAGGACAGAGGGTGGACAAGCAAAGATGGCAGGGATCAGGGAGTGTGTGCTGAGGAGGCTGGCAGATAGGGCAGAGGCTGTGCCCCAAGGCCTGAGGGCCTGCGATGCGGGAGGAAAGGCAGGAAGGAGCGGGGCTGGGGGACCGCTCTGAAGAGCATGTGTGAGGAGAGGAGGTGGCTGAGGACGGAGGGGCGGGGGAGAAGGGAGTTTAAAAATGTTTGGGGGAGAACTGTGTAGAGAGCAAAGAAGACACAGAAAAATGTGAGAAGAGACAGAGAAAGAGATGCAGAGGCAGAGACGGTGAGACACAGAGACGCGCAGATGAAGAGCGGACCCCAGAGCAGCGCCCCCGTGTGGGACCAAACGGGCAGAGACGGAGGCGAGGAAGCGCCCCTTCCAGAGCCTCCCAGCCCGACTGCAGTGGCGGGCGGCCCTCTCAGCACACTGATATGCAGCCGCTGCTCCACACTGGGGTGATCGAGAACATTCACGTCACTACTCCTGGGGACCACAGACCTGGTTCAGTGCCTGGCTGACGTGCAGGGTCAGCCCTAGGCCGTGCGGGTCGTGCAGCGCGTGTCCCACAGTGTGGGACAGGCAGGGGTAGTCAGGCCCCTGGTGTCCCAGCGGCAGGATGTGGAAGCCGGCTCCGCCTGACTACTTTCATGGGCACGTGGCTTGCACCAGGGCTCTCTGGATATCCCTGACCATGATAAAGCTCTTTGACTCCAGAATTCCTACCCTCCCGGCGCTCTCCTCCAGTAAACCTCCTCTGTGTAAATAACAAAGCTTAGGTGCTTAATTTGGTTTCAGGATCTCCTAAGAAGAAAAACAGAAGCACAGTATCTAACAGAGACAATCAAATGCCTCAGAAACGCAGACTCGAAAAATACGGCAAGAAGCCCACATATAACTGTAAGCACAGTGATTTGGAAACCCTCCACGAGACGAATGCGTTTTCCAGAAGCTCATCACCAGAACTGGCTCAGGGAGAAGTGGGGGTTCCAAGTCTTGTGGGTAGAAGGGATGCTGTTTCACCCTAATCTGCTTTAGAATCTCACTTAAACACCAGAGAGCAAGCGGCCAAGGACAACTGGCTGAGGTCGGAGGACAGCAGGGGCCAGGAGCCTTCAGAGCTGGGAAAGCAGGAGGGGCACCCTCACCAGCCAGTGTCCCCCACCCTGGCTCCAGGACCTCCCAGGAGACGCAGACGGTGGAGTCTGAAGTCAGGACTCTGGAAAATACTCCAATAAAGACCAGTTAGATCCCCAAGCCTCCTCCCCTGCATAGGGAACTCTTGGGTCTGGAGCCTGGGGGCTGGGAGGGGCAGAGGAAAGAAGGGTCACAGGGACATCTCAGCACCCTCTTCTTGATCTAAGAACAGCCCCAGGTGGGACATCAGAGGCACCCTCAATGGAGAGGTGGATGCCATTCGTGGGTGAGGGACCTCAGTAGATGGAGCCCCAGCACCCTAGAGTGGTGGAAGCTGTGAGTAGAAACAGCTCCCGGGAGAGACTGGGGACCCAAGGAGGCAGAAGGGTCTGTGGAGGGAGGCACCACTGAGCCAGACAGCAGCAGCAGCTTCCTCTGGCCTGTTTCTCTATGAATATGTCTGTCTTGCTGGTCAGCGGGTGGATGTTCCAGGTCTTGTCCACTCTGGTGTGCAAGGCTCACACAGTAGCTTTCATCAAAACACGCAGAGCAATGATTGAATGAACCGATCATCACCTGACTTGCCTGAGGATCACATCACCTTTCTGTCTTTAGTGAGTCATTCCTGCCACTTCAGGGCCTCCCCCAACATCTCTCCCAGCACCCTGACCCCAAGTAGGACACACCGTTGTTCTTGTGCACCTGGAATCCAGGGTTTTCTCCTCTGCCAGAAAACTCGTTCTTGTAGTCAAGCAGGACCTCCTTCACGGGCTTGTAGCCACGCACAACCACAACGCGCCGAGAGCCCAGGTACAGGGTGAACACCGGCCCATACCTCTCTGCCAGCTGCGGAGACCAACAGGCCGTGGGGTGAGCCAGCGCCAACTCCAAGAAGAGGCCCATATTTTAACGTGATCCCCAAGGCCACTGTTGTTGATCAGGAGAACCCAGAGCTACCTGGGACAGACCCTCCCACGGTGGCTTCTTCCACAGGGAGCGCATCCAGGTGCAAGCACACTGAGCCCACGCACCTGGGTGCACCTCGTTCCCCTCTCTCCCAGACACAGTTAACTCGGAAGGCCTGGCTGATTCCTCCGGAGCCCCCGAGGTCTCTCCACGTGACTGCCCCCACCACCTCCAGTCTGCTGTCCCCAGTCAAGGTCCTGGGCCCTAGGATGCTGTTGGACTCCCTGGATCTGAACTGTCCAGAGTCCCCAAGCCCATGAAGCTCGTCAATGTCTTTTAAAGCAGCTCTGTGCCCTAGAACATTCTTTTGTTAACTCTTTTAATAGGTTCATCAACGCATTTAGTTTCTAGATTTATGAGCTCATTCACTGGTCACAACAAATGCAGTAAGAGGTGTGTGTAGGGGGGTCAAACACCTCACTTTTCCTCTTGGTCTTTGGCACCTAAGGAGAGCTGCAGACCGACACCCAGTCAGCGTGCATCAGGGTCAGGGCAGGCCCCTCCTCGCACAGCAGCGGCAGCCACGGCCACACTGGGCTGGCCAAGCCACCTGACGACAAGGCAGCTGACACCGCTCAAGCAGGACCCCCGGGCCGGCCATGAGCAGTGCGCCCTGAGCGGCGTGCCCAAGCTGCATCAGCAGCTCAGCATTTTGATTATCACTCTTGGGTGGTTCTGGTAATTCAGTTGATTCACAACAAGCTGGTATTGGATTCTAATCTGTGAATTGAATGCACACACATTACATCTAATTTCTGAATTCTACCCCCCTAAATCAACAATATTTCTCTTACCCTGGTGAAGGATTTGGGAATGTCCTTAATATCCAGCTGTAAAAGATTCCCAATGATGGGCAGTGGGAAAGGGCCAGGGGGCAGCTTCCAGCTGCTGTGGATGTGCTTCCAGATGGAGATGAGCAGCAGGGTGGCCATCCACAGCAGCAGGGCGACCGTGATGCCCAGGGCGGCCATGGTGCCCGGGGGGTCTGCCGGCTCTCGAGGACGCCCCTGTGGAGAGGCAGAGCTTTTATAGCGCGCTCTTGAGAAGGAGGGGGAGCAGCTGGCCAATGCCACCTTCCCTGTCCTCCAGCCCAAGATATTAGTTCATTATTAGCTGCTGTTGGCCACCATTTCAAAGGCTGATCCCTTCAGCGGCAACTCATCAGAACTTTATCCAGGAACCCACATGGCTGTGCCTGGGCTCTGCCAACACTGGCTGCTGACACCTGCACCAGTATCAGTAAACACAGCATCCAGGGAAGCTCCGCCAGCCCATAGGCCAGAACGTGGGGTGGGGGCCTGTCCTCCCTTTGACATCGGGTGGACAAGGAGGAGTAAGGTCCTGTTTACATGGGTTTGTTTATGGCAGGATTTATGTAAGGCAACATCAATTCTGTGCTGATCATTTCTGTGGCAGAGTGCCTGACCTCCTGGTGCAATTCTCAACCCCTGAGCAGGAGTTTTGTCTGAGCAGCCCCAATGGTACTGAATCACCAGCGGCCAAACTCCTGGCCAGAGAAGAAAAATTCAGCACTTGAATGTTAGTCCACTTTGTCAAATCAACTGGCAGATTCAGTAGAGGGGAAAAAAAGGAGTTGACCAATTATGAAAAAGTTAATCTCTGACTATTAAAAAAGGTACATGTTCATTATAGAAAATTAGGGGTTAATTACTGTTTAGAAGCATTTTGTCAAATTTTAAAATCAAAAATATTAGAATTTTTATTGTGTATGTTAGAATCAATGAGCTATCTGAGTAGACTTTGTGTTTGAAAGTGTCCTGTCTCTATTTGTGCAGGATACCACAGGGCTCCAAATTGCTTCTGCTATAGTGTGCTGGGCATTTTACAGAGGTTTTCTGTGTGATTTAATTCTGTCCTCTATCTGGTGACATAGGAAGATCTTAATTAATAGGTTCTAATTTTACACTTTTAAATAAGTGATCCATCTCTATGTACAATACAAACTATGAAGGAAAGCGAAAAGAACAAAAATCACCTCTGTATGGGGTGTAGCTCCGTGGTAGAACACGTACTTTGCACACACTTAAAACTGAGGCTGCATTCCACACACCGAGTCAGCCCTAACCCACTCTCCCTCCGCCCGTCGGCAGTGTGACAGTCACTTGACCTGTAGTTAGAGCCATAGCCATGTTACAGTGTCTGACTTGGGTCTCCCTGTGCTCTGAAGGGGCGCTGATGTTGGCAGGAGTCTCGGGTCTGTGTTGTGCCCTGTGGGTGGTGGGCTGAGGGCCCTGTCGAGGAGCATGTGCCCTGTCGTCCCCACCCAGGGGCTGATGTGGGATGGCAGGGCCCTATCCCCAGCATGGAGACAGAGCCATTTTGACCCCTCTGTCCTCTTCTTCCACCCTGCCAGGCAGACGTGTCCACATGGCATTTTTCTTTTTAGTTTGTCCTTCCTGTTGGTGCTGGAGGGTCAGGCAGGGTCAGCCTTCCTGGGAGCTCCAGCTCAAGCCCTGACAGGCAAGCATGAGGACAGGATGTGTGTGAGGCAAGCCAGGCCCCATGGCTCCCACAGGCCAAAATAACTACATGTGGCAGCTTATCTGAGTGTGTGCGTCCTGGAAAGGGGGCCCAAGGGCAGGTGCAGGTGAGCCTAGACCTCCCAGGGGCACAGCACGTGGTCTGGGGCCAGGCCCTTCTATTCTACGTCCTCTGGAAATGCTCTTGGGTGGCCAAACAACAAAGTCTAAATGCAGATACAGATGTCTTTATGAAGTAATGGCATTTTTGAGTATATCTGTTCAGAAGCAAGTCTTTTTTGTCTTATATCTTATTCAGGTGCTTGCATCATCTCAAGCAATGTTGACTAACTGGGATGGCAGAGGCGGCCTTGCCCTTGCCTAGCAGGAATGGGTGCTTCTCCATCAAGTGTGTGGTTGACTGGTTGTGGCAAAAAGGCAGTCATACTGGGACAATGTTCTTCTTTCTCTAGTTAACAAGGAGTATTTAGCAGGGATAGGTACTGAGATAGTAAAATACCTTTTTAACTGAGACAATCCTAGGATTTTTCTTTTTATATCTGCTGGTATGATGCTGGATGAAAACACTACTTCATGTACGAGCAGTCTTACAGTTCTGCTTCACAACCAGGAATTTCATGGAGCCACACTTTTTTACATGCTGATGGATTCAATTTGTTGAACAGTATTTTTAGTAGTTTTGCATCTATACCCATAGATAAAATTGGGCTTCAGATTCTCATGTCTTGTTATGCTCTTCTATTAGAATTGTGCTAACTTTAGAAACAATTGAAATTGTCTTCCTCTTTTCCTATTGTCTGGGATACTTTAGAAATCATTTTAAAGTTTTTCTTTGTTTGTTTATTTCTGGTTTCACTGGGTCTTTGTTGCTACATTCAGGTTTCTCTAGTTGCGGTTCACAGGCTTCGCATCATGGCAGCTTGTCTTCTTACGAAGCACAAGCTTCAGGCTTGCGGGCTTCCACAGTCGCAGCACAGTGGCTCATCAGCTGCACTTGTGGGCCCTGAGCATGGACGCAGAAGCTGCGGCGCACGGGCTGAGTTGCACCACAGCATGTGGGATCGTCACAGGGACTGAACCCATGTCCTCTGCATCAGAAGGCAGATTCTCATCCACTGCACCACCAGGGAAATCCCTGGGATACATTAAATTGTTAGGGAATTAACTGGACTTCAAAACTTCGGGAGAAATCACAGGTAAAACAATATGTAAAGGACTTACTGTGTTGTTGTTATTCAGTCACTAAGTCCTGTCCAACTTTTTGTGACCCTATGAACTGCAGCACACCAGGCTTCCCTGTCCTCAACCATCTTCCAGAGTTTGCTCAGACTTATCTGCACGAGTCAGTGATGCCATCCAACCATCTCATCCTCTGTCATCCCCTTCTCCTTGTGCCCCTAGTCTGTCCCAGCATCAGGGTCTTTTCCAATGAGTTGGCTCCTCCTATCGAGTGGCCAAATTATTGGAGCTTCAGCTTCAGCATCTCAGTCCTTCTAGTGAATATTTAGGGCTGATTTCCTTTAGGATTGACTTACTGTCCAAGGGACTCTCAACAGTCTTCTCCAGCACCACAATTAGAAAGCATCAATTTTTTCAGCACTCAGCCTTCAGTCCAAATCTCACATCTGTACATGACTACTGGAAAAACCATAGGTTTGACTATGTGGTAGTTTGAGCATTCTTTTGCACTGCCTTTCTTTGGAATTGGAATGAAAACTGACCTTTTCCAGTCCTATGGCCACTGCTGAGTTTTCCAAATTTGCTGGCATATTGAGTGCAGCACTTTTACAGCATCATCTTTCAGGATTTGAAACAGCTCCACTGGAATTCCATCACCTCCACTAGCTTTGTTCGTAGTGATGCTTTCTAAGGCCCACTTGACTTCACATTCCAAGATGTCTGGCTCTAGATTAGTGATCACATCATCATGATTATCTGGGTCATGAAGATCTTTTTTGTACAGTTCTTCTGTGTATTCTTGCCACCTCGTCTTAATATCTTCTGTTTCTGTTAGGTCCAGACCATTTCTGTCCTTTATCAAGCCCATCTTTCCATGAAATGTTCCCTTGGTATCTCTAATTTTCTTGAAGAGATCTCTAGTTTTTCCCATTCTTTTGTTTTCCTCTATTTCTTTGCACTGATCACTGAAGAAGGCTTTCTTATCTCTTCTTGCTATTCATTGGAACTCTGCATTCAGATGCTTATATCTTTCCTTTTCTCCTTTGCTTTTCACCTCTCTTCTTTTCACAGCTATTTGTAAGGCCCCCTCAGACAGTCATTTTGCTTTTTTTGCATTTCTTTTCCATGGGGATGGTCTTGATCCCTGTCTGCTGTACAGTGTCACAAAACTCATTCCATAGTTCATCAGGCACTTTATCTGTCAGATCTAGTCCCTTAAATCTATTTCTCACTTCCACTGTATAGTCATAAGGGATTTGATTTAGGTCATATCTGAATGGTCTAGCGGTTTTCCCTACTTTCTTCAATTTCAGTCTGAATTTGGTAATAAGGAGTTCATGATCTGAGCCACAGTCAGCTCCTGGTCTTGTTTTTGTTGACTGTATAGAGCTTCTCCATCTTTGGCTGCA